>CALYLW010000356.1:0-247500 GCA_944989445.1 Ampullaceana balthica
CAGTCCCAACTTTATCATGTCGATGGACCCAGATGTGTTCAATAGAAGCATCAGGACCATTTTCTATGCGATAAAATACTAACGGCCTGGGCATCTATGGAGGAGGAGCGAGAAAGATTTACCAACTATGCGAAGTCGAGTAAAATGAACCAGGTTGAACTATCAGTCAGACATTGATCACATAGAAAGGACTGAGCACATACTGACATGGAATTACTTGAATATTTTGAGACAATAAATAATAAAGCTGTTGAATATGTAGGTGGTAGGGAGAAGAACGGTTGAAAACGTGTTCGCATAGTGCCCGTACAGAGGTCGGATTGAACTAGTATTTTCCAATACCTGTAGATTTACACTCAGAGACACATCTGCAACTCTGCTTTGATAATTTCCTGTGCGTGCTCAAACTATGGACTGACACCAGCACAGAGAAGACAGAAGTCTGAACCAGTCCGGCCCCATCAAAATCTTACACTGACCTAAATATAATCATCAACGCAAGAATTAATAACGCCGTGGAGCCGCGTTAAACTTACCTTTGCAGCACACTGTCTCTGAATGCCAACATGATGAGAGGTAACTGAGAATCTCCAAGCCATTGCAATCATTTGGCAAATTGCATGAAACAGAAGTATATTAATCACCCAAAACAAAATTACAAATATACAGATTGTAGTGTCTATCCCACGCTACTACATCTGCAAGTGAAACTTGACCGTATACCAAGCCATGCGAGGTTGCTGACCCACTCTCAGCACAAAAGCCTCAGAAAAAATTTCTCAATATACATTGGCAGGAAAAAAAGTTCCAGACCCGAAAATATCACCGCCAAGACTATCTCTGCAGCCTACACTTAGCCTCAGTGCAGTTCCCATTAAGCTGGTGGGCAAGTAGTGAGCATCCTTGACCTCGCCTTCCCAAGATGTTTCTTCTATGGCGAGCTTACTGAATCGACAGAGAGCATCGGAGATCCAATGTAAGCGCTGCAAGGATACACTCAGTAACTGCTCTAAAAGCCGTTTAAAAATTGGCACATTACTCCTGAAGGAGCAGCAGCCAGTAACAGATCCCCCTGGCGACTCTGTGATACTCGAAAGCGCAGCTGTCTGTGACAGTGGCGTAGCTAGGGGGCCGGTGGGGCGTCCCGCCCCGGCGGCACTCATTAGGGTGGGCATTTGTGGCATTTGAAAATACAACCATTCCGACATCCGTCTTTTCTTTTGAGGGGAAACCAAGGTGAAACAAAAATTATTTGTAATTTCGAGTCGTCTAATTAACGATTCGCACCTAACAATTTTTTGATGACATAGTGGATATATTACTTAAGCGAAACCGGTCACAAATTTTAAAGATCGCATCGAAAAAGGTATCCATTGTCTTGGAAAACGAATCGGTCATACAGTCACAGATGACTCTTTATAGAAAAGTACGCAAAAAACATCACCGCAGCTGGGCCAATAATAGGTGCTATATAGTCGCCACAGCACGTTTTGTACTGGAATTTGACATTCGCAAATGATAGCGCGAACGACTACCTACAGCATGTGGTTCAATTATTGTTTACACTGCAAGTGTAAAGTTATATACTGTTTTAGTTTTAGACAAATTATTCTTAGTTAAGTATTAAAAATTAAATTTATTGTGCATTGTTTTGTAGCACAAATAATTTGTGTATTTTTGTAAATTAAAATTTAAATACGTTATTCATTAAACCTGTTACGCGTCTATCCAATTAAAGTAATGTGTAAATAATTGAATTATGTCATATTTATATGGAAAATATATTAAGATGTATGACAAGAATGCTGTAATTATCAAATGTTCCCTGATAATAAACTACCACAATAGGACATAATAATTCGAAAAAGGACATACTTTATATGTTCATTCAGTCTTGAAATATTGACATCTGAGAAGAGTAACTAGAAAGCAGAGATCATATGTCGGAATTTTACTCGATTCAATGTTATACTTTTTCTTACCTATGTTATCTCGAATTTATGGGAACTCCGTCATAAATAATGCTATAGCCATTGCATGGAGACAAAGAGATGTGCTAAGATCAAAGCATGCGTTATATCAGCCAAACATTTGTGTAGAGATGGAAATATCCACTGAACGCCGAGTTCGAATGAGAAACAAACATAGAGTAGGAAAAGTTCAGAAGACGTGTCTACTTTTTTAGAACAAGAAGTACTCACGAGAATGATTTTATACATGGATGAATTATGATAGAAAATAAAAGAACGCTTTGATGACTTGACATGTCCTTGCAAGAAATATTCGAGTAGTACCATGTAACCTACTAAATGAACGCATTGAACATCAAATAATTACATTATTGAAAACATTGATAAAGAACAGTGTTCAATATGGAAACGAAAAAGGATCTCCAGGTTTTATGCGTACTGTTTACCTACACTACAAGAAGATGCATTAAGGTAGAAAAACCCCGGAGGGAAAAGGCCTCCCCTTGATCTATTAAAATTTATTGCACAGTATGACGATCCTCCACTCTGAGCGAGCCAGATGAAAGAGGACTACAGGCCGCTCGCCTCACTCCGTTACAATGCGATGTCTTCAAGAGAGACCTCAAAGCTATTGGCATCGACATAAATGAGCTGGGAGGAACTCGCTGGGACAGGTACAGAGTGAGACAAGGGAGGCGATTGATCCGGCGAGAGAGACAGCAGAGAAAGTACCTTTGGCAGGTAGCAGACGTGGACCGCTAAAGAGAAAAGAAGAGCAAATCAGCAGCACACAGTGCTGCCTTCCAGTGTCAAAGTGCGGCAAAAGCTGCCATTCGCGAGTGGGCATTGTACAGCCACAACAGAAGCTGCAGGCCAGTGCGCGAGGATCCCACAGGAGCACAGAACTTCCGTCGTCTTTGAGACACAAGGAAGCCAACAACAACAACAATATTGGAGAATTCTGTACCCAACATTGTAATTTTGCTATGAATTTTCAACTATTGCTACCAGTGTCGCTAGTTATGAAAGAGCTTCTCAAAACTGAAGTTGATGAAATAATCTTCCACAATGAGCGATTAAGTAACACTAATCTTGCAATACTGTCCATAGTCCATAGAACAAGATATTACAGATAATTTTAATATAGTCATAATACACGATTTTTCTATTATAGAAAGTTAGGAAAGTAAATAGTAAATATGATTACATACTATGTAAACACCTTCTTTGTTTGTAAAAAAAATCATTATATTTATAAATACAAAATAAAGAATAGTGATTGGTATATGTTTGTGTGTGTAATTTGAATATGTTTTCTCTCATGGTGGGACACGAGGGGGGAGCGACCTGCTACCTCAGTAACTTTCTTGTGCCTTATATAATAGTATCTTTGTGTAATTTTGTATATTTGTATATTATAGGTATATACATCTTATGGCCCCTTTAATTATGCTTACATTAATATGCACTCAATGGTTAACATGTTTCCCCACCTTTATCTTTGTTCAATTACATTGTTTATTCATGTTACTTATATTTAAAACCATAACATAATCGACTAACTGGCCGTCTACAATGACGCTCACCGCGATTTTGCTGATTTCACTACCCCATCTCCGTCTACACGTCGTCACAAAATCTTAGACCCCTTCTTCACATAAGACGTCACAATGCTTTGACTCCCCCATAAATTGCCGTATTGTTTCTTGTTTGAAATGTAGCATGTTTCACATAATACAAACATTGTCATTTATAGTATGTTATTTTAGTGTAACGCCGCATTCTCTAATAGCGTATACACGTCGTACATAAGCTCTATTAAAGTTACATATATGTGTCAGCCATCAATATTGAAAGGAAATTTTATTGTGAAAGTTGCTGCGTCTTTGATCGTGACGTCACATTGCTTAGCACTCGCACTCTCGTCACAAATGTGATAATTCCCTCAACCAGGTGCGTGACGTCATTTATGGACCGGCCCCTAAAAAGGCGGCAAATTGAGACCTCCCCGGCGGCTAAGTTCTAGCTACCACTGTCCTGTGAGTGCTCGCCAATCAACAATCGTCAAGCCAGAAGGACCGGACATAACGGCGTCATAAATGGTACATCATAAAATACCATCATAACATTGAACGTGTCAATCATTACGGATCAGTCATAATTCTCACCTAGCCTCTATAACGCTGGGCCGACGCGCATGTTACCACATTCACGTACATAGATAAGCAGATTCATGACAACATAACAAGGAAATATATTGCGTACACGTTTATTACTAAACCTCACATTCTTAAAATTGCACTAATACTGCGCGGGTAGTAATCCAAGGGACACTGTATCGTGGTTTTTTCTCTCATTTGTCTCAAGGTGTTTGTTTGTGTTTGTTTTACTACGTAAAACACAACAATTAAGAAGATTATTGTAAATGCAATTGCCAGACCTATTGTTTACCGCCTCCGGACCAAAACCATGTCGTCTCTTTATTATTTCCAAAGGTAAAGCATTAAATATTATCAGTTTTCATTAATAAAATTTATAATCAGTTTTCGTCAAGGAGACAATTTAAAAAGCTCACTAATCTAATGTCAATAAAAAAACATCTAGAATAATAATTGAAATTTCTCATTTCCATTAAACATGTACCAGTGCATTTCAACATCCTAATCAATAAATTTTTGCCTGATAAATTCATACCAGACCTCCATGACATGTTAAAGTAAAATAATGTTTCGAAATGGTGTAGATTAGCGTATTTGAAAACATGTCACTTGTAATGTTTTTTACCACTATTCACTTGGAAGCAAATGTTAAAATAGCTAACAGATGAACACATCGATTAGATTTTCAGATAAGAAATAAGATATAAAATATAAAAAGGGGTGGGGGGAGGGGGGGGGGGGGGGGGGGGGGGGGGATAAAAAATAAAAAAAAAATTATATAAAATAAATATGGTGGTATATATTATATAATATATAAAAAAATTGAGTGAATTTTTAATGACTGGATTGACGATCAAAAAGTGTTGATAGATAACTGTGGACACATATACTTTGCGTCGATATAACAATGATGATAGTAACTGAAAATGATAATAACAATATACATCAAAAGTTTTTGGAAAATACCATTTCAGCAACAGTAGTCATAGGTATACATTTCGAAAGTTTAGATTTACAGATTTAACACCCTCAACCAATTTGTAGATCAATGAAATTCAAGAGAAAATACAAAAATTTAGGGAGAATCAAGCGTTATTTTCCTTTTCCTGTTAAAATGCTGAAATATTTTGCACACGTTCTGTGTAAATATTTTGACATTTCCCCCCATCCAAGTTTCACATTTTTCATTGAGATATCTTTAATACATTTGGGCATAAGTCGCACAGTCCCAAATCATCTTAAAGCAAATCCTGATGATAATAAATGGTAATTTAATTAAGACTAAGCTTGACTAACTGAAACTAAGAAACACAAACCGTTATTGTACATGCGGGACAATCTTCAAATGCTCAGATACTCGACATTTGTTGTTAAAATTCACAATTCCAATGGATGTTCAAAATTTCCATAAACTTCATCAAGTTTGTCTTGTGTTGTCATCTATTTGATAGCCACCCACGAAGTTATCTGCTGTGCGATGAATGGTCGCCATCTGCAATTCTTGTAGAGTACACGTAGTTTGTTTTGGGGTGGACCCAAAATAAAGATCCATTTGGTCAAGTCAGGACCTTGAGCGCATTCTACGGAGTCCTTGCGCCAAATCCCATTTTCAGAAATAGCCTTCTCAGCCAATTTTCGCATAATGAGACCGGGGCGAAGCTCAACCAAAAACAAAGCGGTTTTACTTCACTCAGAACCCGCACCACCTGCCATGAGATCATTTTTTTGTATTTTCAAATACAACCTCGCCGTCACTGTCTCGTTAAAACAACCAGTCCTCAAAACAGGACTCCTTCCAAAGTCCGCACCACACTACCACTTTTGGACAGAGTGTCTTTATTAGATTCCATCCAATGCGGGGTTCGCGCGAATAAGAACAACAGTTTTGTTTATAAACATCGCCGTCACAAAGAAGTCAGCTTCTCGCTGAACAAAACATCATGGTTCACAAAATTGGAAGTTCTAATCAACCTGGTCAATGATTAAGTAATCATACTTGTAGTCCCGTTGTCGGGGTCATTTTAGTATTCAGCTTGTTCTCCTGTTGGAGTTTATAGGGAGGAAAACTTTTGATTCGCAATGAATTTGACAGGTATAGTAAAGATACTTAAAAAACAAATGTTTCATTACTTGATAAAATGCGTGTATGTTATATCACGAGGAAAGGAAAATATATTTTACCCCCCGCTGATTATATAGTGTTTCACATCACTTCACTAATTCTTATGTGCGTGACTTAAGGACCAACACTGTTATAGCATGTATATAGTGAGAGTGGTGAAAACTAGTCGTCATAAAGTCACTTGTTTTAACGTATGATCAGTTCATATGTAGCCACGACAAGCTTTTGCTTGCCCTGCCCTGTCACAGTTAACTATAGGTGGTTGGCGGCGTTGGTCGATTCTGAGACAGATTGAAACAAGATAAATAAGGGAACCGGTGGTCAGTGCGAGCGCACTGACTGTCGTACCGATGGCACGGTGACCAATCCGTGTGAAGGCAAGTGGGTTGTTCCCGGGGCCTAGGGCGTCCTAGTCACCCCGCTCCAAATGGGTTCCTTAACACTACATTGAAGGTTAGGGCGGCTGGGTAATGCTGGAACCCTGCAAAGCCGTGGCCTGTAAGGCTTGCATCACGTGCCAAACAGATCACTGTCATGGTCTGTGGGACCACTAGCTCTGCATAGATGGACGGCTGTATACGATAAACTAAGAAAACTATGACTTGGATCAAGGTAGCAAATTGATGAAATATATTGTAAAACTTATAATAAAATTGCCTCTTTCGATAGGTATTAATGGCCCGGATGGTCAAGGTAGATTTTCGCTTAGGGTGGCGAGAGGTCCCGGTTCAAAATCCCGACGGGGCCCTACATTTTGCTGTAAAACATTGCAATAAATAAATATTAAACTTTGTTTTAAAAAGTAATCTTTTGTAATTCTAACTTCCATGTTATATATTGTATAAAACCATTTACACCAGTGTTGATATTGAACCTGTTTGCTTAAAAATTAACGGTTGCTTAATAAGGATTAAACGTTATATAGATATTGGTGAAACAATGACAAGTGAAGAAATTTAAGGTGGTTGTTCACCCTTCTAGTGATGTTATAGAGATTAAAAAATGTCCTAAGCAATCTTGAATTGAGGTGACTTTTTACAAAAGGAACATAACATCTCATTATTGAAAATATCTGTGGTCAGAAATAAGTTACACAGGCAGAAATATGTACTGATTATATAATTTGAATGTTTTAACAATACTTTTTGTAAATGACGTGTGCCCATTGTGGAGTAAGTAGACGAGTCGTATAAACTTGTTCACAAGAACCAGATCGACACAGTATGTCATTTACGACTGCGTTATATATATATTTTTCTTATAATGTGTCAAAACAAACACCACACACAAATCTACAACATCATAGCAAAAGTCATAATGAATTATTAGTTGTAACAAACAACCGCATTTTGATTATACTTAATTTCGAATAGGTATTTTCTTTAAATAAGTTAAATTTTTTCATATAAACATGATACTGGTTTTAGAAACACCAATGTGATATTTTGAGTTATCTGGCCCATCTGATTCACATTGGATAATGCGGAGCTACCAAGCGATACGCTAAATAGTATTTAAAAAATGACGTTGATCTGTAAGGAATGTTCGTCGTTACAGTCATTATACCCCAAGAAAAAAATAGATACTAATCATCATAGCACTGTCAATTCCTAGCAAACCTGGGAAATTTCCAAATCGGGGGAATTTTGAAAAGCCAAATTAGGCAAATTTATCAGAAATGGAATTTATGAGATTTGCCCTAATATGGTATATTGTGAGATGCTCTCCCAGACAAGTTGAATGCATTTGGGAAATCTTTAGTCTAATTTGGGAATTTGGTTTTTACTTACTCTCCCTGGTAAATTTGGCACCTTGAGTTAAACACACTGGGGATGCGACATACCAGGGAAACATCAAACAATGACACATCAAACATTGACACATCATAGACAAACGAGCAGTATTCATACGTCTTACTACTTGAATAGAAAAATGACTTAAAATAGTGACAGCGAACCTAGTTTTGTAGGTACGTCCTCCACTCATACTTTTATCAATAGCCCTTTCGGTCTAAAGATGGGGCAAAGGCTCCATTCTAGTATGAAAATATTTGGCAAAGTCTTCCAAAAGCCACGAATTTGAGGACAACCAGCAGTTCGAAGGCGTAACAAAACGGCAAGTAGGTATAATTTCGGTGAAAACCTCAACCTTATAGATGAATAAAGTAAGGCGGTTTATTCGATGCGAACACTCTTTGCCACGCGGGTAAGGCCTAGTGGGAGTAAAGCTCACAGGAGTGATGATAAACAGTTTAAACACTTGCGCGTTTTGAACATAACGGTCAAAGTGTCTGAAGACTAGCCGACAATAAACCAGATAAGAAATGGATGGCCAAGAAGAAACAGACCTAGAGGGAATTCAAGTCCCCTAAAACTCTTCATTATTTGCTAAGAGCACTCAATAAGTAAACAAAACAGCGAGATCACAGGTGCCAAAATGTTCAAATTAAAATCTCAACATCTGGGAAAGATCCTGCAAAGTAAATGTAGGTTATCAATAGCAACCTAACAATGCACTTTGCCGATCTGTGCAATAAAGCACATATACCAGCATTCCCCCAAAGAAGAAAATCAACAAAAACGACGCCAGCTGACGTTCAAATGTGCCCTAACGTGAGTTGGTAACGTACTGAACATATGTTGAAATGCAAAACGCGTAGGGTTCCTAGAATATGAGGGCATTCCTGTGACTACCGTGGTAAGTTTATGCAAAAGCATGGCAAGTGAACCAAGTCCCATCTGGCTTATCCTAATTCCACTCCAGATTTCGATATGAAAAAAAAATACTGATAAGGATGAACACATACTACATAGTTGACTTCGTGCTAATCATGCATCGCTGGATCACATCAATTCAGTCCCAACGGTCCACAGGATGACCCTCTATCCAACAGGCAACCTTGAAGGACGGAGTCCCCCTGATTGGCATTAACCTGCACGTTGTTCCTAATCATAACATCATGAAAATACAGAGAAAATTAGAGATGTCAAATACCATGTTTATAAAAACAGTTATCTAGAGTATCGAGATTGCTACACATGCAGAACCGGCTGCAAAATGATTTAGCTAGGAGGATAACATACCAAATGATGTTGACTGGTGGTTAAAACGGAGTAAAAATTCTACAAATTTACACATTAAATGCTCTAAGCATAAAGATGTTTGATATCGGCGGGACAAGTTGAATCGGATAAAACGCCAACAGACATGGGAAGTATGGAAATGTGCCGCCGCAGGGCCACAGTTTAAACGACCTGATAAAGAAACGGTCGAACAGGAGATGCAATATTTGTACTAACCCCGCAAGATTACGCGTGGCTCTCTATCTGATAGTACATGACTACAACCTCCCAGTACTGGCCTTTGCGACCATACAGCTGATCGAGGGACTGAAGAACTCAAAACCAAGACTCGTTGTGTTGTAGCAGGGGCGTTACGTATACCATAACCAACGAATCCGTAGAAATTATATACGTCTAACGTAGAACCCCTGGCGCAAAGATCGGGAAGAAGGCAAAAATGACAATAGTGGTAGCGATTCCAGCGTTACGAACCTCGCGAACACTAGCTGTCCAAATACAAGACAGATGGGTATCGATGACAAGATTGGTATACGAACCAAGTTAATGGAGAGGATCCACCTGAAATTCAAAAGAGGACCACAAATTTTTTTCGTCTTGACTAAACACAACGTTTGACTTAGGCAAACTCGGCAGAACTCAAAAGGCCAGCCAGTCCGAACTTCAGCAAGAAGACCTCAGAATACATTAGAGGCTTATTAAATTGCGTTGTTAAACCTTCACAGAAAGTCGTGTTTCCGCGAGAAGTGGTATTCGGCGTACCTGATGAATAACCGTACCATGAATCAATAAGGGTCAAGGTATCATGGTCCGTGTCGAGCTGCATCAAACCTGCGTACTGATAGATGCTGATTTTCGGGACAAATACACAGGATTGGAAAGAAGTTGCCGACGCCTAGCTATCCAGAAATGGTCCTTTCCCATCGTAAGGTCTTCGCTGAATCGACATTTTTTGAAGCCCTGAGTCGCTCCTCTTGCTGGAGACATGACGATCATATCATTTAGGATCAACTTTAGCATCGAAGTAAGCGGACGTTTATTTTATCCCTGAACACAACTGTTGACCGCCGCTTATTAGGGCCGATTTATTGGCCAGGGAAGGTACAGCCCAGTCCCACTCGATCGGCAGATTGACCCAGCTGGGGTGGTAGTTACTTAGACCGGCCTCTGAAGAAAGAGCTACATCCCCTGCCATCTATTGACACAGCAATACAGAAGAGGTACCAAGACGAGCCAAGTCCGATCAAAAATGAGCCAAGGCTTGAACCAACTATCAGATGCTGTGTTGGCTTGCATAAGTTTGAACATAAATGATATTAGCTACTGAATATGTTGGTGGGGAGGAGACGGTTGAAATTATGTTTTGTTCAATGCCCGTCAAGCGGGGGGTTGGGGGGTTCGCAGTCCTGCCAAATACCGCAAATATTTCTTTGGGGGATACCCGCTGGACGAGGCTTGTCTGGCTATCAAGTCATGAAACAGTACATAATAGAATAAACTACTTGACCCACTAAAGATAATGAAATCTATAATCCCGACCCCATATTACAACATAAATAAAATGTTTCGGGCCCTCCGGATTTGATTGAACCCGGACCCTCGCACCCAAAGCGGAATCATACCTCTAGACCAACGAGCCGTTATACTTAAAATTTTAATAAAACTTTTGAAGAAAAGAAATTATATAACGTAAGAAGAATATTTTCGACCAATTTGCCGTCTTGGTTAAGCCATTTAACAGCTTCCGTCTCTGCGCCAGCGTGAAGGCAATGTTTAGCTCCATCCCACCCCCCACATGCCACACACATTTTTTTCCTTCACTACCCTGACGTCATAGTTAAAAATGAAACTTGATGGCAAATGGCCATCATAACTTTGAAATATCATAAAATTATATATCCCTAACAGGAAACAACAACATACCAGAACGTGGAGGTCCAGGATAGCGCTACATATACGTTCAAGCCGCATTTACAGACTGGGAGGGCGGCAGCCAGGGACTGAGCTCCGGGCACCCTTAATGAGATGGAATGAGGCTGCAGTCTGTGAGGGAAACAGACAACAGGCTTCCAAATTCAGTTGACAGGCCATGAAGGATCGTGCTTGAAACCCTCCTATGGCATCCCAACCATCACTTGTCAGAAACGTAGATGCATGTATAGGACAAGACTGGTCCTTATAACACTACAAAGAAAACCAAAGTCGGCAAAGAACCTTGGCTAATGTGATGAGAATGGTCCCTCTTTGATCACGAGGAACAAACAAAACACACAGACACACACCACACACACACACACACACACTCCATAACATACCCATAATAATTTCATTGGAAACGCATAAAAATGGCACATCACAAATATGAAAGATATTAATGTTGTCACCATCTTAAAAATTATAATTTTTAAAACGGGGACAAGTCAAAACATGGCATCACTTAATAGGGCATGAGCATTTCATTGGAAAAATCCTACACTTGTAATATCACACCTGGGACATAATCATCGTGAAATGCATAGCATCGACAAACAAATATTATGAGCTCACCATCCCATGAGCTCTTCACGGTATGGGCATAATATAAACATGGTGCTGCTAACAGGGGCACCATAACATAGGCACATCGTAACAGATTCTCTTGTCATAGAACACATTGTAAACTGCAAGAGCCTCTGTCATTAGAACACCAAGTAAGACATTGCAAGAGTTTACCTGCATTATAACAACCAGGCAAAGGGGGGTATTTCCTAAAATTGTGGATTTCAAAAAGTAAAAACAAACTATAGACCACACCCAACCTTTACTACAATCGGAAATCAATTCTTGTCTTCGCTATACTAGAAGAATTATTGCTCCACAGATCATGCATGTCGGTTGGAAATGATACAGCATTTACAAACCACGGCTATGATGGTTTTTCCACCAATGACACAGCGCCTTATCTTACCTAACGATTATAAGGTACCCATTCGCAGGCTGGTGGACTAAGGACACCCTTGGCCCCGGAGATACAAATTCTTAGCCTCCAATGGAGTCGAACCCGTGGACCATGTACTCCAGCCACAACTATTAGAATTAAAAGACTCTGCAATATGAATGCAGACTTTTGTGGAATAAAGTAATGAAGATGAGCTTGAGTGTACGAAGGAGTCATATCCCAGTAACTGTTTATTATCCGCTGTCAAGCGAATGAAAGAGCATGCAACAGACTACCATGTACATCATCTGTGTTCTGACCAATGTGATCGATGGGTGATCATGGGATCGATCCAAATGTATTTAACTTAGCATCTATTTTTTAGCCCGCGCAGGTGTATTCGCAAAACCGACCATCCGCATGGCATGATCGCTCTGTAACTACAGCAGGTCTCTATCCCTACCTCTGTTTGCTTCGAGTGAGATAGAAGCCCGAGAGATATACGTGTAGTAGTCGACCTTCCCACATGAAAGCACATATTGGAACACAAAGGTTGCAACGCGTAACCGTTTGCAATTCTTGTCCATATGTGATTGAAATTGACCACATTTCTTTCTTCTATGAAACTATCATAATAAAAGATAGGTGTCACTTGCACAGTCGCAACGTGATTGTAACGCAATTCTTTAGAGCAAGAGTGTAATAATAGTTACGTGCGAGACAGTCGTCGTCTTGATATGCGCTTCGAGAACACTGTATATATATAATAAACAGCTCAATGTCCTGCATCTAAACAGTGTCAACAGTGTGTCACATGACGGTATTCAGATGCTGCAGTTACTGGTATGTTATATGCAACAATACCCTTGATAGATCCAGGGGAAAATAGACTTATAAAACGATTTGTACTTGCTCCATATGGATTAACCAAATTCACTATTTGAGTTCACTAACTGCAGAATCTTGTTTCCCGTGGGTTGTTTCGTAACTGAATAAAGTTTGATACTTCCTAGTCTTGTCCTATTCCGGGTCCTTGTTTGTGTTGTGTTGGTTTCTTTCAGTTTATGTTTTACATGATATATTTTAAAGTATTTTATGATCATAGATATGTGGTTAAGATTTAATTAGATGGTTAGGACCTATATTTCTGTATTGTATCTGAC
This sequence comes from Ampullaceana balthica, assembly GCA_944989445.1. Lineage (NCBI taxonomy): Eukaryota > Metazoa > Mollusca > Gastropoda > Lymnaeidae > Ampullaceana > Ampullaceana balthica. Next base: position 13,412 of record CALYLW010000356.1, read on the forward strand.
GAAGGGCAGTATGCCGAAAACGTCTAGTGTCCGTTTAGTTAAAATAACGCTGCTAAATTATTGTTTTAATTGCACAATTTCTGTGTGTATTTAGTATTTATGCAAAAGCTTTATCGCAGTACCCCAGTGTCTGTATGTACTCCCAGCCAAGCGCGCTTGCAGACTCCAAACATCAGGATAAAACAATTTTTTTGTTCCATATGCAAAAAAGGCACTACAATTCGTGTTTATTTGTCCCTGTTCTCCCGTTTGGCAGGCGCGGAGCGTGAAATCTGGCATTCGGGCTTGGAATCTGGCTGTCGAGCGGAAATATGGCATTCGGGCGGGAGCTGCATCGGTGCGGAATCCTGTTGCACAACACATACCAGAACTCACCTAAAATGTTTATAAAATTTAATAACTCATCTATTTAATAAGCCTTGGATAGGCGCAGAGAACGCAATATTATTCTATATAGTAGGTAATCTGTTATATATAAGAGAATTATTTTTTACATCGGGTAATTGAGCCCGTTTTCCTTATTTCCCGATAAAGGTTCTATACGAATCAAAATGAACGTAGCGTGTTACATGGGATTAGATGTGATGACCATGATGAACGTAATTATTGGTCAATACTTTGATTTTGAAAAAGCGAAAATATCTCAATTAGAACTGCGTACAACTATAAATATAAGGATTGGGCGCCGTCCGGATTTGAACCCGGGACTCTCGCACCCAAAGCTAGAAGCATACCCCTAACCAATCCGAGCCGTTACATACAATCTTTTACTAGGCTTATTTGAACTGAAATTTACCTAAAATCTGATTTATATGGCCTCAGCTGGCACCTTCTAAGTCTCAGATGCGATTTTGGTTTGCAGCTGTTGTGGGTTTCCTTCAAATGAGTGGCCCCAAAAGTTAGCCGCGCCCTTACCCACATTGCATTTTTTATTTTTGTTAAAAATGATATGAATGAGCAATCATTTATCGTTGGTTTGCAGGCAAATAATTGACATGGGAACGTCATAATCATGGTCACCGCACTAAATTGTCCACCAGCCTAATATGACACATTCAACATAAGCACACCATAAACAGGAAGTACTCCACCTGTACATGGGCATACATAACATGAGTACACCCATTACAGGGGCATGTCCATAACAGGAGTTACTACCATTACAGGGCATATCAAAACATGAGTACAACCATTACATGGCATATCCTAACATAGTACACCATTACATGGGCATATCATAACATAGTACAGACCAGTACATGGGCATTTCATTACATGAGTACACCATTACAATGGCATATCATGAACAATGAGTACACCTTACATGGCATATCAAACTTGAAGCACATCCATTACATGGGCATATCATAACTTGAATACACATTACTGGGCATATCATAACATAGTACACCATTACATGGGCAGATCATAACATGAGTTTCACCATTACATGGGCATATCAAACATGATTACATACAACCCATTACATGGCAGATCAATAACTCAATGATAACAACCATTACATGGGCAATATCATAAATGAGTACACCCATTACATGTCATATTCAGAGCATGAGCACATGTAATATGGTCACATCTTAACATTGGCGCTGCATTTCATGGCCACATCATAAACTTGGGCAATTTTATGTAATAAATTATCAATATTTTTCAGAACAAAACTGAAACCCCCTTACTTTTCGAGGAACAATTGTATGCAGCTGACAGTAAGAACATTACTTTTTTTTTTATTGAAAAAAATGTTCCCCGCCACCTTTTATTTCTTTGTTCACACATAGAATGAAAAGCACAGTTGATAAAGAGCGCTATCTCGAGGCAAGTTCAGAGCGAGAGGAAAGATATGTTATTCAATGGTCAAACACGCCCCTTTTTGGCTCAATCCACCACCGAAGAAACGTATTCCGACGTATCAAAAGCTCCGCCTCAAACAGTTCTTCTCAAGCGCAGCCCACACAAACACTTAAAACTGTTCTTCTTGAATCTTCGGATTCTGATTCCTCTGCTTCCTTACACCGTCTCGCCACCTCTTCTTCCACGTCATCTTCTCTAAAGGCAACATGAAATACCATAGAGCAAGCACTACAACGCGGGTTTTCTAGTACTCAGAAAACACAACATTTCTACCATAAATCACATGACGTTCTTGCAACCACTGCTGAACAGGTCATGATGTGCTGACACAGGGTCAGGATGTGCTGAACAGGTCATGATGTGCTAACATGGGTCATGAGGTGGTCGAACAGGGCATAATGTGCTGAACAGGGGACACTGATGTGTTGAACAGGGTCATGCATGATGTGCTGACAGGGTCATGATAGTGCTGCACAGGGTCATGATGTGCTGACAGGTCACGAGGTGATGAACAGAGTCATGATGTGCTGAACATGTCTGAGTGCTGAACAGGGTCCTGATGTGCGGAACAGGTCAGGATGTGCCGGGTTCCAAGTACGCGGAAGTCGGAAACGAGTATCTCTGGAATGACAGAAATGAAAATAAAAATTGCTCAAAACTTCAAAGCAAAGATCCCTATTGTCTGCAGTTTTGATGGTAAAAGAGTGCAAGTTTAGAGTATCAAGTAGTTCTGCTGGAAAATATGACAAACGAAATCAAACTCCAGTATTCTTAAATGTGAGAGTGGTTTTGCCACGGCCATTCACAATGACCTACATCAGCTAATTGAGGAATACGATGGTTGGGAAAATATTTGCATGATAATCTGCGACACTACCGCAGTAAATACTTGTCGTTTACATGGGATTGTAAAGCTCATACATGATGATGTCTTGAGCAAAGACTTTCAGAAGCCACAATATCTTAGGCTGTCAGCACAATGTGTTCGACCTCCTTCTGAAGCATGGTCATGAATTTTTCTTATTCAGGAGCCAACGAGACAGACCAGAACTTAACTATATCATTCATGCTAAAATAACAGAAAAACTATGTCTCTCTTCAGGCTGACTATTGCCTCGTTAAACACAGATGATATTGACATGGGCGAGAACCCTGGATGGCGAGATGATTTCAAGTTCTTATATGAACAATGTCAGGCTTATCGTCATTACAAAACAACTTCACGTTGGCCTAGAATCAGCTGGAAGAAACTCCCAAATTTATACTACGCAAGATGGAACTCACGTGCGATATATTTGCTGTTATTGCATTATTTCTGATACCAGAGTGGCGCAGCATCCTTGCTCCAGCAAAGGCGACTCATCTGCTACGAATGGGCAAATGTTTGGCTCCATTCGCAACACTACTACAATAAAGCGTCCTGTCATTGAACTGTTTACCTCACTCATCAAGATCAAATCAAGAAGGCATTAAGTGTTTAAATACGCATTGGTCAGTCGAGGAGTCATTAATTGACATTCCCAGATCTAACCAAATTGCTGAACTGCTGTAAAACTTTTGGAGGAACCTGTCATGCGAAATCCAGAAAAATTGAATTTTTGAATTTGAAAAAATATTTTTGGTAACATTTCTTGTATATAGTGTACAGAGTACTAACTGCTCTGTATCTTATTTGTGAATAAAAGTTGTTTAGTTATTACTATTACTCTTTTGAATAATACTTTTTTTAAATGTCCTTTTTGAAAAAGAAAATTATTTTGTCACTTTTTCTTTCGAAAAAAAAATATATTCTTAAATTACACATAAACTTTCCTAGGATGCAAGTGGTTTCATAAAGAATTTCTTTTTGTTATTACACTAATGGGCATATTTAACATAATCACATAATAAGATGGGACATATCTAAACACGAGAAAACCATAACATGGGCAAATCATAACAATGGGACAAATAAATGACATAGGCACATCGTATCTGGTGCACATCATAACATGAGCAAAAATGTATGATGACATATAGTCAACGAATGCTGTGGTTTGTTAAAATTTATAATAGAAATGATGGAATATCATAATACTCTATATTTAATAAGCCCCTTCTAAAAGTTTGAAAAGCATTCAGTGCATTACAATTTGTTTTATCTTTGACATAAATAAACAGTTGACTGAATATATTAAAAACTGAAATCTGCATTCGATCAAAATCAAAACCTATGAATAGACAGTTCTTTTATTTTAAATTAACTATTTTATATAATATGCAAAAAACAGACAAGTACAAACCATGTTCCTTCCCGGATGGTATTCGGTGTATGTTGCCTGAAGAGCCAATGCCCTCAATTGAAATCAGCGGTCGCCGATCTTTCGGACATCACGGACCGTGATAGTGATATTACATGGAATTATTCAATCAATAACGTTATTATATACTTCCCACAGATGAAAAATTTAGCAAAAAAAAATGTCTTTTTCTAAAAAGTTACGTTCTTTATATATTTACGGTTATTTAAGTACTAGGTTGTGCTGCGGCGCCGTGGCACCTGCGGCGCCCCCTTTTGTTTAAGGCGCCTACGGTGCTCACCTTTTTCAAAAGTCCAACTAACTTGTCCATGTATGATAAATACGTAATATTAAGATTTCTTAAATGTACACAAACTATTTTATAATAGTAATTTATTATATTTTTATGTCAAAAGCCCAAGTAACTTATCCTTGTATGATAAATACGAAATATTCCATAAATGTACACAAAGTATGTATATAATATAGGTTGTGCTGCGGCGCGCCCACTTATATTTAGGGTGCCTACGGCGCCCACTTTGTTCAAAAGCCCAAAAAATGCAAACATATACGTTAGATACGTAATATTAAACTACCTTAAATGACACAATGTAATTTAAAATTGAGGTTGTATTCCTGAAAATTAAACAAAGTATTTATAATTTATATTATAATTTTTACAGCGCTAATCACCACACGATTTTTTAACTAATTTTAGAAAGCAAGCGCACCAAATTACTGCATCAAAAAATAACTATAGAGTCAATCAGCACTGCTTACAACACAAAATTTTTAAAAAGCAGAGTGATATCCCTTAGCGTTAGGAATCAGCGATAATTGAGCGTTAATATATAATACTAGGGGTTGTAGGGCGCCTACGGCGCCCACATTTTTTGTAAAAAACCCAAGTAACTTATCCCTTGTTTGATAAATACGAAATATTAAAATTCCTGAAACGTACACAAAGCATTTTATAATTATAAATCCTCAAATCCTATTTTTACACCGTTGCCTTTTTCCAAAATTAAGATATGAGTTAAAACAATGACGTCATATAAAAAATTTTTTACAGCACGTCTTTACTTTGTAATTATTTTGCACACTTTTGATGCACACACCTTGTATTAAATATAAGATCAAACAATGACGTCATATATTTGTTTTACAGTGCTATCACCACACAATTTTTTTAACTGCTATAGACTGTTGTACATCCTTCCTCAGCGTTCCACATCCAGCCAGCCAGTGACTTGGACTATTATATTATTTATATAACATATTTATTGTGGTTTAATATCAAGGTCGATGCTCATTTTATGTTATAGTTAGATGCATACATGTAATTCTCGCTATGTATGGGGGTGTCCATGGGAGTGGTAGTACCTCTGGTTGGGGATAGGTCTTATTCGTTTAGGGTAGTTAACCGCATTGCACCTAGCTCTCCTCTCACCTGTGCATCCAATTAGCTATAGCATGCACAGCGGCCACAGCCTGGGAAACGGACTCGGTAAGGACAACCGATGGGACACAAACCTCGGTGTCTTTTCTACCCAGTATGGGAAGACTGGTGTCGGCTGACGGTGAGCTAGGTCTTCTATGCGTCGACGGGTAAGAGGTGATTCACACCAACGCATAGTCGATTAGAGAGAGCATGACGAGACACATATGAAGTCCTGTTCACCCTGGACACGTAGAATAATGAGTATATCACAAAATGGATACAGGATAAAATAAGCACATCACATCATGGGCACATCATAAAATGAGCACATCATACAATAAGCATATCATAACATGATCGCATTATAAGATGGGCACATATGAAAAATTGGGACGTCATAAGATGTGGGCATCATAACATATGAACACATGATAACACGTACATATCATAACATACTCACATAATAAAATGGGCACATAAATACATGAGCATATCATAACATAGTCACATCATAATACAAACATATGATGCTAGCACATGTACTATTTAACCCACTATGGTAAATATCTTACTAAACTAGTGTATCACCCGTCAAAAATGACGGAAGTTTTCAAAATAAATACACATCAGATAAAAAATAACGAAATACAAAACATTAATTTATTTTATTTATTTTTATCTGATTCATTAATTATCATATTGAACAATTTTATGCGGAACGTTCAAAAAGTGTTATTTTTTTGGTGCAGTAATTTGGTGCGCTGCTTTTTACAATTAGTAGCACTATAAAACAAAATCGATCGCAGCGCCACCTAACAGCATTACATCCATTCGAAGCGCCACCTAACAGCATTACATTACAACCATACAGACAACGGGAATTATGTATATTGATTGGCAGCTGGTGGTAATCTTCATCTATCGGACATTTTAAAGGGGTTGTTACTTCCCTTGTCATCATGTTCTTTACTACAGTTGCTAAGCAAAGATGATAACTTTGAATGGCATTAAACAGTATTGTTGACCACTTTCGGGCACAAAACCTTGGATTCTTCAGTTGGTTGCTAGATAAAAAGTAAAATTATATCCTTTCTTTACAATTTTTATAAGCAATTTTCACTACAAAATTAAAAAGCTCAGGTATATCAATAAAAGACACCCAGAAATAAAAGTAGAAAATCTTTCAAGTGTTTGTGTCTTTCTAAATCTGCATCAGTACATCGCAACACCAGGAATAAAAGCTTCAATTATTAATTTAATGCAGACCTGCCATCACATGTCAAAGCGAATAATTTAAATGTTTTATTAGACTGATGGCTAACAATAAAGTAGTTAAGTAGCAACCGAGACGCATAACGTTTGTGGCGATTGAGCAATGCAAGGTAATATCTTAAAATGATAACAACGCTACATAGTTTTATAAAATTATTCAATAAACTATAAACATCCCACAATCAATATCTTTGTGATGAAAGAGCAACACGCTAGGTCAACGTCATTTTATATGCGTGGTATAATAATTGATTTAAATACTTTGTTCACATTCTGTGTAAATGTGTTTGATATGTTTTTTCTCCAGTTTCTTAGTTTTTAAATAGCTCGTTTAAATATCTATAATATGTAAGTGTAAGTCGATATAAGTGAAAATGTGAAGACAGTGTTCGGCTTAGTCTCTGGTCTTCAGAGGCGTAACAACGACTTGGTATCGGGGCAGTTGCCAAAGGCGCCGAGGGCTAATCATTCAATAATCAATTTATTCTCTATAATTTAGTATTTTCCCTATTCCTCAAGGGCGCCAAAAATGAATTAGCCAAGGGCGCGGAAAACCTAATTACGCTTCTGGCTGCTTCTGCTGGTCTTCTTAACATCAATCTGATTACATTGAGATTATAAGGGAAAGATTTCCCGATTTTCGACAATGTTTTAACTCCAAAAAGTTCCTGACCTTTTATTGCACGGAAAACACAATAGATCAAAGCTTGTAAATTAAAATTATTATATGTTTCTGAGGGTTGTTGGGGACTAAGCCCAAGACATCGGGTTCCACAATGGTTAATTTTCGAGTAAAACATCTGCATATATATGGTGGATGGTGTGCATCTGAATTTGAGTTCTTATCCCTGTCAGAGCTTTTGTTTGCTGCCCTATAAGGATTTAGTTATAAGTCCTTGGTCGATACTGAGGCAGATGTTAATAACAAGATTAAATAACTCTGGGATTACAGTTCACAAAACGTTATATGACATGATTTAAAATATTAAATAAAAGTGTTAATTTCTCCCTAAAATACATGGCCCGTTGGTCTAGGGGTATGATTTTCGCTTAGGGTGCGAGAGGTCCCGGGTTCAAATCCCGGACGGGCCCTATATTTTTGGATTACAAGATAAATGAAGGATGAAACATGACAAGTGTAGAGTAGACAATGTAACATTGTTCAAACCTATTAGTGATTTCCATTGATTAAAAAAATGTTACAAAGCAATGACTTCGTCATAACGCATATATCACATCTATTGATGACAAGACTCGGCGTCGGGAAAAAGTCACCCAGGCGGAATTATTTTACTGAAATATTAGTTGAGTAGAATAGTTGTGCGGCCGTCCATAAATGACGTCACACACCTAGAATTGGGGGGGGGGCAAATATTTGTGACATTGAGTGACGAGGGTGATGGGGTTCTTTTTCAACTGTGACGTCACATCAAAATGCGCAACTTTAAATAAAAGTTCCACCTAAATATTGGGTTGCTTTTAATTTATTTAATGACGTTTTCAATGGCTTCACGCGTGTTACGACAGTAGAGTCCAGCCTTACACCAAATACATACGTAAATGACACAAAAGTAATTTGAAACATGCTCATTTTCAAAAAGAAACTACGGTATTTAGGGAGGAGGGGGTCACAAAACCTTGTGACGTCATTGTTGAGGGGGGTCTAACTTTTTGTGACGAGGGGGAGGAGGGTGTGAAATATCGTCCAAAGTCGTGTGAGTCATTTAGGGACGGCCCCTGTACCGAAATATTAGTCACCCAGACAGAATTGTTGTACCGAAATATTAGTCACCCAGACAGAATTGTTGTACCGAAATATTAGTCACTCAGACAGAATTGTTGTACCGAAATATTAGTCACTCAGACAGAATTATTGTACCGAAATATTAGTCACTCAGACAGAATTGTTGTACCGAAATATTAGTCACCCAGACAGAACTAATTGTTGTACTGAAATATTAGTTGAGTGTATACACGTTATTGTTAGTTAAACTTTTCATATGCTAATTAGTATAATAGTAAAATATACTCATATACAAGTAGTTGACGACTCATTGCTACAGCTCTGCTAATTTATAAGTTTAAGTTTAAAACATCACACATTAATCATCAACATGATTGCAGATATTAGAATGAGTTTATTTGTATAACGAACAATTGACATCAATTTAATATCTGAATTTCTCGTGGGGATTTTCTTGAAATTGTGTTAGACTTTGTTGGTCTGTTATAACGATTGATGTTGTTGTTGATGTTTGTCAATCGTCATCGACGATGAGAAATTCTCATCACATTAGCCATGTGCTTTGGTAGCTTGATTCTTGTATACATCTTACGATAAACCAATGTTGCACCAACAAAAAGCTTTCCTCAACTTAGATATTAGTACCAGTTAAATGTGTTTTACTTAAATAATCGAACATGTGTCTTAAAATGTAACATTTCTATTAGATGCCAGCTTAGCCTACACGTCACCCCTTGCAACTATCTCAGAAAGAAGAAAGTCTAAACAACTGAGCCCATTTTTTTTATCCCAGCTAGTACGGTCCTCTTGCATAATATGATCCCATTCTTGTCGGAACCACTTTCCCCTACCCCGATCGCATACTTCGATGGGATTACATACCCCAGTATGATTCCGTTGCATGATGGGATCCCTTTCTGGTTTGAATCCCTTTCCCCGATAAGATCCCGTTAGCTCGAGAACTCTAAAACCCTGTTAAAACAATCCTTGTTAAATTCATGGTCTGATAAAAAATAAGTTGAAATTTTTTTAAGTTCTCCCAATAAAATCGGTTAAAAGACAAATGAGTTCAAGCAAAAAAAAATAATTTAAGGAATTTACAAGAACGTACAAGAATAAAGTGAATGATGCGATTAATTTCAAATTAATATACATGTACGTTATATATATAAACACCCTCAATAATCACTGACTGACTCACTCATTCTGTAAGGGAGGTGTTATTCGGAGATCTTATCTTATCTATACAGACGCTCCTTCTATGCAGAAGATAGTTGCGTCCACAGACCATGACAGATGATCTGTTGGCAAATGATGCAGCATTCACAGGCCACGGCTTTGTGGGTTCCACGCATTACCCAGCCGTGTTAGGTACCCATTCGGAGCGGGGTGACTCGGGGACGCCCTAGGCCCCGGGAACAAACCCTTGCCTTCACACGGATTCGAATCCGTGACCATCGGTACGACAGTCCAGTGCGCTGCCACTCGACCACCGCGAGAAATCTCCGAACAACGCCCGGCGTTATACGGAGATTTCTTTTTTTTTAAACAAACAAAATTTCCGTTCTAATTTAGTATATATGTACCTATTATAGCTTAAAATTTATTTGAAAAAGATTTATGATTTTAAAATTAATTTGGTAAAAGCAAAGAGAACGGTGCGCTCGATATATCGTATTTTGGTTTTTATATTTGTTTGTTTTTTTTCTATTTTAATTTTAAAAATAGACAACTAAACCTAACCCACACCCTAAAACTGAAACTGCAACCTTAAAAAAAGACTCAATCCTCTTCTTGACACTTTCAGCTCAAGAATCTAATGCCCTAACCCTGAGACCACAGTAGCTCGTGAATATGGTATGAATTTTTAAAAATCTTATATCAAATCGGCAAGTAGTCACATGACCAGTCAAAAAAAATATTTGCGTATGACGCTAAGAATCATGGGAAATATCTGTCTATAATGCCCAGGGTTATACGGAGATATCTCCGAATAATCACTTCGTTCCGTAACGCTAAAGGACATAACCCTGCTTTTTTTAAAAAAATGAAAATATAGACTTACAAATCATTATATGACTTCATTGTTTTAGCTCATATTTTAATTTTGGAAAAGGAAACGATGTAAAAAGAGGATTTGAAGATTGTTAATTATAAAATATTTTGTGTACATTTCACGAATATTTCGTATTTATCATACAAGCATAAGTTACTTGGGCTTTTGACCAAAAAATAGTGGGCGCCGCAGGCGCCCTACAACCCCTATTATAAAATACTTTGTGTACATTTCAGGAAGTTTAATATTACGTATTTATCATACAAGGACAAGTTAGTTGGGCTTTTGAAAAGGTGGGCGCCGTAGGTGCCCTACAAAAAAGTGGGCACCCCAGCACAACCTAATTTAGATATAAGCATGCATTTCAAAAGCCATGGCTACGAAATTTGACTTAGTTCAAAACATGTGTAACCTAATACTCGTAGTGTTCTTTAAAGCTATTTGTACGTTTTTACATAGTTTATATAGGGGAAATAAAATAGGGGCCACAACTCCAAAAGTAGTGGATTTAAAAGATTTATTCCATGTACTATTACCCTTATCGCCATATGGGAGTAGTGCTCCAAGTTTGTTCTGCTCCATCCATTCAGCCGGTAGCTATTGTTTTTTTTTAATTATGTTTTTATAACTTATATAACACAAAAACGCCATCAAGGGCCCACGGGCCAAAACGATGTCAGATGTAAAGTTTAAACCCTCGTAGGTTTCAATCTTTATCATGATAGACATTTATGTCAATATTTGTCAAGATCGTGTAAAAACAAAAGGGGATAAAGTCTTACACATTTATGAAAAAGTACTCGGGGCCACCGGGCCCGAATTAATGGACGTCATGAGTTCAATGCCCTATAGTATTTTAATATGGGTCAACAAGTTTTTATGCACCAAGTTTGGTCAAGATCCATCCATTTAACCCGCAACCAATCTTTAAAATGATTTTTATTTAGCTAATTTAGGGGGGGGGACTAAATCTTTGGCCTCGGCCCCAAATCAGTGTGAATTATGAGCTTAGTTATATATAATCGTTTAATATGGGCCATACTATTTTTGTGCTCTATGTTTTGTTTAGATCCAACCATCTATCCAGTAGCCAGATTTTTAAAATATATTTCCATATATGAGATATATTAGAGAAAAATCGGCCTATGTCCCAATATGATAAATGAGGTATAATTTAAAACCCCTCTTGTTTTCCAAGTGGACGTGATGTATATGTGTGCCGATTTTTGTCGAGATCCATCGATCCAATTAAGAACCTATGTGTCACAAAGCCATAAAAAGCCACAAGCAAAGCAAAAAAAAAGTGGGTTCATTGGGAGGGGGGGAGCTCATGGACACATCAAAAGACACCGATGTCCACATTCGCTTATCTTGAGCGGCGGCCTGTAATTCATTCAGCCTCAGCTGTCTAATCTTTGATGTTTGCAAGTTCTCACCAGGCCCCCTTCCACAGTGCCTTGAAGGATGATTTTTTTTCAAGCTATTATGTCGCAGCACATGACCCAACCATGCCAACTTACGTCTCTTAATTGTGGTTATAATGGTTTCTTGGCGGCCTCGCAGTGGAGGTTATTGTGTCCCAGAGATAGTCATTTAATCTTGTGTTCTAGATAAGAGATCTCGAGAATTTTTATCATGCATTTGTTTTTAAGTATATACGGTGGTCGAGTGGCCTATGCGCTCAACTGACTTACCGATGGTCATGGGTTAGAATTTCTACAAAGGGATTTGTTCCCGGTGGCCTATGGAGTCCCTGAGTCCACCCAGCTCCGAATGGGTATCTAACACTAGGTGTGTAAACAAAGTCGGCTGGGTAATGCATGGAACCCTTATACTTATAGCCGTGGCTTGTGAGCTCTGCGTAACTTACCAACAGACCTACTGGTCTGTGGACGCAATAATCTTCTGCATAGAATGGGTGTCGCTATGGATAAGATATGAATTTGCTCACAAATGTGAAAAAAATGACATTTTTTGCTCTAGGTCCACATTGAGTTGTGATTTTTTTTTAAACTTTATTCGATCGATATGAAATTTCGATACAATGTATTGTCATCCAAGATATATCTGTGGTAAAATTTTGAGCTCTCTAGGACCATCAAAAGTGGTTTAAATTTACGTTGGGAAATTTGAAAAATTGCGGACATACAGACACGAAAGCAAGTATATAATAAAATATAGATAAACTAAACAGTGCAATAATTTAATAACGGTACATTCGATCGATCTGAAGTTTTGATACAATGCATTGTCATCCAAGATCTATCTGTGGTAAAATTTTGAGATCTCTAGGACCATTGATAAACTAGAACAAATTAAAATAAGAGCTCCCAGATTCATTACTGGAGAATATTCGAAACTGACAAGAATAACACCATTAGTTAAATCATTAAACCTTGAAACACTAAAGGATAGAAGAACCAAGAGCAAAGTAGTAATCATACATAAAGCAATTAATTCTAATTTAGAAATACAACACAAAGATAACTTAATACAACCCTCAGATAGACATAAGGATAAAAACACCTTTCTTATTCCGTATGCAAGAAAAAACACATACCAGTTTTCCTTCTTCCCGTCCGGAATTCGGGCGTGGAATGGGTTTCCTGAAGAATCCAGGAAAACCAACACTTTATCAGCATTTAAATCTCTAATAAAAATGCAGGACTAAACACAAACCATAGATAAGCGTAGGACGCAATAATCTTCTGTATAGAAGGAGCGTCTGTAAACAGATATGATAAGATAAGATCAGAAGTGGTTTAATTTTACGTTGGCAGATTTGAAAAATTGTGGACAGACAAACCACCAACAAACAATGCCACAGGAACGAAAGCGAGTTAATAAAAACGTGGTTAATAAAGGCCAAAAAGCCCAAAAAATAATTTCAGGTTAAACCATCTTTTTAAAAAGCCAAATTTTGATAATTTGGCATTAAATAGGCCAATCTGGCAACCCTGCTCATTGCGTAGTATGAGAATGTGTTTATAACACGTCACCTTGTCAATTACATTTTAAAAACAAAACAAACAAAACCGAAACAGTCATATGATTAAATCGATACAATAGAAATTCTGGGAATTCTTGTTTCAGTCTCTCGTTGCATCAGATGTAAATTATCGGAGATTTCCGTTAGTTACCTAATAGTCAGTGGCTTTAAATATAACAGAAAACTTGGGACCTTTTTTTGTGAGTCTCAAGTTAAGACATTACCATTTTAAAATTTATTGAAAATTCAATAGATAAAAACAAAGATTTACGCAAATGTATTTTAAGGTAATTTCTTCTGTCGTAGTTAAACAACAATAATAATGTGTGAAATGGAACACATTCGCCTTCACCGCAGACTTTGAACTCTTTGTATGTGTTCAGATGTGAAATATTTAGAACACCTGTTCTATCTATATGTTCAAAAATATAGTTCTCCGAAATGTTAGAACACACATTTTAAACATCTAACAAGTGAGTTCAAGTAATTAATTTTTGTAATTATTTTTTTTTATAATAAATTAAAATATAGTAAATTCTCTCTCTAAATTCGTTAATTTATTTAGGGCGTATTAATAACTCAGTAGATATATTTGTGCCTACAGGTGGCGGTAAACAAAATACCATTCGCCACTGACCACATCACAGCAGAACAAGAAATGGCCGGACCACCATCTTTGAGGGAACTGCACGTTCACCTTAGAGATTACTCTCTACCCCTCAACAACCAAGACCCCGTTGATGTTGATATTTACGCTTACGCAGACGTTGATCTATCAACCCGTCAAATTACTCGCGAACCCAGAAGTGAAACTTCTCATGCTCAAACAACCCTGGCGGAACAGAATACTGAATCTTTTCAGGGAAACACTTATTTCCATGTACCAGTTGGCGTCAACGGGGTAGCAACAATTCGTATGGAAATGAAGTGGATTTTAAGAATAATCACTCATAACCCTGGGTAAGTTTGTAAGATATAACATTTTAAAATAAAATTTCAAATACTGGGTGTTGTTTTTTTTTCCTTTTAAATAAAGTCCTATAATCAATAAAATAGAATAACGTGATTCGATTGGTCAAGTGCGCATAGTAGACAACAAAATGACATAAATATTCTCATATTTTAATTGTCTGTATTATCATTTAAAATCTACGATTCCTACAAATTAATGAACATTTTCAGCATAGATTCCATTTAATTTGTGTAGTTTTTTGTGGCAGTCATATAGTCAATGTATTTTATGGAATAAAATATTAGTGGCCTGATTTTTAGGGTACAACAATTGATCGGCCAAACTGAAAATGAGTCAACTCTAATAAATGTCGACAACATTATTTTAAATGTCGAAATAAAGATTTCATCTACCCATGCCCTTACGTGTTCATTTAGCTTCTATAACATTGTCAATGGCAGTGTTTTCTCTCGAGATGGAACAACTGGCAATAAATATATTATACTGGAAGCCTAAGCTAGTTTTTTCAACTAAGTGGCCAGCATGTATTGATCAGATTGTATCACCCAGCGTGTATTTACAAGCTCGTACATATGATGTTACTTGTACGTGCAGTCAATGAAATACAGTGGTGTGTGTGGTCGATGGCTAAACACCGTAAATGTAGGCCACGGCACGCCACACATGTCACTTGCTGTGTTGTAGTTTAGGGTTAGCGGTTAGTGGTTTGGTCATACAGGTAGTTTGGTTAAGGCTAGCGGTTAGGTCATACAGTGGTTAGGGTTAGGGTGAGTGGTTAGGTCATACAGTGGTTAGGGTTAGGGTGAGTGGTTAGGTCATACAGTGGTTAGGGTTAGGGTGAGCGGTTAGGTCATACAGTGGTTAGGGTTAGGGTGAGTGGTTAGGTCATACAGTGGTTAGGGTGAGTGGTTAGGTCATACAGCGGTTAGGGTTAGGGTGAGTGGTTAGGTCATACAGTGGTTAGTTCATACAGTGGTTAGGGTTAGGGTGAACGGTTAGGTCATACAGTGGTTAGGGTGAGTGGTTAGGTCATACAGTGGTTAGGGTGAGTGGTTAGGCCATATAGGTATTTTGGTTAGTGCTAGCGATTACGTCATACAGCGGTTAGGGTTAGGGTGAGCGGTTAGGTTATACAGTGGTTAGGGTTAGGGTGAGCGGTTAGGTCATACAGTGGTTAGGGTTAGTGTGAGCGGTTATGTCATACAGTGGTTAGGGTTAGGGTGAGTGGTTAGGTCATACATCGGTGGGTTTGTGGTTAGGTCATACAGTGGTTAGGTCGGGTTAGGGTGATTGGTTAGGTCATACAGCGGCGGGTTTGTGGTTAGGTCATACAGTGGTTAGGGTCGGGATAGGGTTAGTGGTTAGATCATACAGGTATTTTGGTTAGGGCTAGCGATTAGGTCATACAGCGGTTAGGGTTAGGGTGAGTTGTTAGGTCATACAGGAGCTAGGGTTAGTGGTTAGATCATGCAGCGTTCCGATTCAGTGAGCATATGCTATCCATAACTTTTTTTCCCCACACAAACTCATCCATCTATAATAAATACTCCTCTGTCTCCGTACTCCTCTACCACTACCGTATGTCATCTTGCTATACACGCATTTGTAGGTAGAATAATGTTTACCTACATTTTAATAAAATTGTTTACATTGTTCCTTTTTGCTTTGATGCGACATTACATTCAAAATGTTTGGAAAAATAACTTATCTTTAAACATCAAAAAATATCCTGAAATGATTACATAGATACATAGATATCATCGAAATAAACACTTCAACATTCAATTAAATATCCCTTTATTTTGTAATTTTGTGGTTATAATCTTTTTACTGTGGAATACATTTGTTTTGTTTTATTTTTATATCTCTAGTGGTTCGGCACCCAGTCTTTCGTAGTTCGGCACCCAGACTTTCGTAGTTCACCCGACGACTCCTCAGCATTAAGAAATTCTCTCATGGGAAGTAGAGCAAATCAGACTTCAATTAAGTCAACTATAATCCTCGTCCTCAAGTCAACTATAACCCTTTGTCTTCAAGTCATCTATAATCATCAAATGTCAACATCAGAAGAATTCCAAGGACCCAGCAATAATTCAACTGCATGTCATGGTGATGTTATTTCGAAGGACAACTACAAGATATAAGTTAACCCCTACCTTAACACCAAAACTCACACAATCGAAAGATGAAGATTGGGGGAAAAAATGAATTATCGCGTTTTTATTTATCGTATTTATCCACCTTTTTATTTATAGTATTTATCCACCTTTTTATTTATAGTATTTATCCAATTTTAAAATGTTTTGCTGAACATCTATTTACCTCTCGTCAGAAGTGAACCGAATCGTACTTTAATATAAAACTGTATCTTTCGGTTCACAGCAGACGAGATTCTGGGAGCCTTACAACTGTTTCACCTTTGGACTGAACTCGACTTCAGTTGTCCATTCTCTATTCCAATCTTTGCACCTTTTGTTTCTGCAGTTATCATAGGGTAAAATGTGGGTGAGACTGCAAGCAGGCTTTATAGATAAGTAGATGGATAACATGCAAACAGGTTATGAATTAGCCTGACAAGACGTCACAAAACAACAACTTTGTTTTGTGACGTCTTGTCAGGCTCATACATATCCTGTTTGCATGTTATCCATCTACTTTTCATAGTGTAAGGGTTTTCAACCAAGGTTCAAGCACCCCATTACGATGGGGCAGACAGTGTGGAAGCCTGCAGCCATATATTTTGAAGAAAAAATTCGAGATGGCTGTTGTGTGCTGCAAAAATAATTAAGAATACTTGTCATACAGGAGCCGACCCAGACAAAAGGTGCAAAGATTGGAAGCGAGACAAGATCACTCAAGTCAAGTTCAGTCCAAGGGTGAAACAGTCGCCAAAGTATTTCAGTGACCTACTGAGTATAACTGTATCAGTGTTATAGCCATGCCGTATGACGTCACTTTTTTGGTGTACCTATTATTTAATAACGACCACACAAATATCTTCATAGATGTGGTCCAGATAGGTGTAACTTTGTTAAAACAACTACCCACTGGCGAGCCAAGACTTAACAGTGTGCATTGTTTGCTGATTTTAAGTCTTTTGACCATGTGAACAGTTGCTTGTATTTTTTATTTTATTGTACAAAAAATATGTTTTATTTATGACTCAAAGTCACTATCTATGAAACGGTTTCTTTAAAAATTCAGATTTGACTTTAAAATACAATGACTTTTAACTTTCTTGATTTGGAAATATTTTTTTTTAAAATATAGGTGTAAGGTGAGAATTGTCATTTCCTCTTATTTTGCATAATGACCCACGATCAATGTATTGTCCACTCTGGCCCCAAGAACTAAAACAGTCCGACCCCAGTGCTGATATTCTTTGAACTATTTGTCTCTAAATATTTTTCATTCTGAAATTATTGTTTCTATTTTAATTTCGTGCATGTTGATGTTAATTTAATATTTTTTTACCTTATCCTGTTATTGATCAGTTATAAAAACAAACATAATTTATCCCTTTTACGGTTTTAAAACATATTATGTGATAATGCATTAATTACTCTTATACAACTAAATTTTGTCAATATTTTAAAAAATCTTGTGCATGCCGAGTCAATCATAAGTATGGGACCCGCCCCCGACACCCAGAAACCAACTGTTGCTATAGTTACTGAGGCGAACTGTTGCAACAGTTAGTTTCTGGGTGTCGGGGGCGGGTCCCACACTTATGATTGACTTACTCGTATGCAATGAACCGAATCTTACTTCATTGGAACGTAACTTTCGGTTCATACCAGACGAGTCACTGAAACATGCCGATCATTTTTGACGCTGATTCAGTGATTTGGATTTTTTTATTGTAAAATTTAACAATTATTGTTTATGCTGATACCATAAGATTTGTTGTTTGGTATATGAAACAGTATTGTGATGAAGAAGCAAATGAGATAGCAATAAGGCCAGGTATAAAGTAAGTTATTGAACAGAAATATTGGGGTTGAGCCTGAAAAAGAAAAACAAAAAGGCGGTCCACTTTCTTCTTGTAGCCTCTTTTCAGGCTTATCCATTAGTAACCGTGCTCAATAACTTCCTTTCAAAACTGTGTCGCGTTGCTTTTGAATTCAACAGAAAAAAAAATGAAATTTACTGACTACTACTGTACCGCCGCACTATTGAAGTGCACATGTACAATATAATGTTTTCGGAAAATCTGAAAGCTTCTGTATAAATAGTAATTGTACCAGAACATTGCGGGCTAAAATACACTGACATGATACACGTGTTACAAGAAATGACAGCAAAAAATTAATTAAGACTTTAAAAAAAATTTAATGCTCTCCTAGAAGTAAAGCACTGTTTCCGGTGCTACTTAAACTAAACGAGTGCGAACTGTGATATCTGTGTAAACGTCATGCAAATTCTGACCGTGAATTTTGGCCCGTAATGCATTTAATTTTAGATCAAGATTCTATATAATGACTTAATTTTAACTTGACAAAACTATTTAGTTGTATTTTAAATTAGTAGGTGATATGATGACATTTATCACAACTGCTTTTAAAATGTTGTTTAGTGGAACAAAACGTTTTAATAATGTAACAAGTGCTAATTCTTTTTTTCTTTTTTAAATTTGATTAATTTTTGTTACAATAGAATTAAATCTAATAGTTTAAAAATAAAACTCTTAAAATGTAATACGAAGACGATTATTTATGAACAATTGACTTTTTTAGCACTCTGTTTATCCGCAACGTGTTAAAAATTTCAACATTTATTTGTTGTTGTGTATAAGGATCCAGTAATTTGTATTGTTTCATCAGCGCTAAAATAAAATAAAGGAAAGGTTTACAATGCTCCAATAAAAAATGTTTAAACAAATAAAATTTGATCTCAGAAAAAAACATTGTTTTGTTTTGCTTCTTCATTCTTTCCAGATGTTTTAATAACTATGACAATATAAACATGTACTTGTTCGTTTCCGCCATCAAAAACAAATACTAAGAAACACTTGTACATCCAAACCTCTACCATGGCCATGCCACTAACAAGTATGATGCAGTTGGCATAAACAAGTTTTAAGTTTATGTAATTGCTCGCGACATTAATCACGGACAAAATTCGATAAATGTTTATACGTACCTCTGTTTAAATATCAGATTTGAATTTTTCTGAAAATATATCAGGTAAAACAACTAATCCATAAAAATTTAAAGTACTTAGAAGTAATAATAGATGAAAAGTTATCATGGAATCCATATGCTTTTTAAAAAGAAACTTTAATAAACATAATAAGAAATTTTAATTTTAAACAACCAAAAATCATACTTTATAGTGGTCAGACCTATACTAGAACAAATTCGCATTTTCTGTATGGGACTCAGCTACCGAAGAAAAATTATGCCCCAAACCACCACCCTGACGAAGAGAAAATTCAAAATATGCTGTAATATTCATAACTGGTGAATATTCAAATTTGACAGAGGTAACTTCATAAGTTTATTACTAAATCAAGAAACACTTGAGAATAGAACAAAAAAGCAAAGTAGAAATAATATAGATGGCAATAGATTCTAACTTCCAATTACTAATATTTTTTTTAAAAGCCTATAGGAATTTTTAAAAATCTTTCTATTCAAAAATACAAATTCCTTTCCGTACGGCATTCAGATGTGGTATGTGTCACGTGTGCGTCAAGAGTTTGATGTCAGGGAGGTCACATGGATAAAAGCGCGCGAAAGCAGTTGTTAAAAAGTAATGGCGGATGTGTGGCTGATGTCTCCACGTTGTGAAACCTCAAAGTTATACTTTTGTATATAATGTGCATATTAAAGTTATTTTGTTGACAATAGTATATTTCAAGGATTTATTGCACGAAAGTTTGTATTGTGAGAACGCCTACAAAACACATATAAAAGTAAACTATTTACACTGGTGTCAGAAGTCAAAGTGACAAAGATTGTACTGTTATCATGATACAGAAGCGAGGTCATCGTGGAAGTGACAAGTATTGTGTATTTAAAAAAGGGAAGTATTCATTAAAGGAAGAAATATTGTGAGCCATCGTAATTTGTGAATATTCAAGTTCGTAAGCAGCAGTGAATAAACTTTTGTAATTCAATGAAATATATAATACAAGAAGTTTTCAAAATGGCGGCTTGACTTCCAACATAGCAGCTACACGCACTGAATCTGGGTCAAGGCATGCTGAGCACACAGTGTCAACGTGACACAGGGCTATTACTAATGGATTCCAAGAAAGAACTGTAAACTAACCTTGACCTTTAAGAAGCCATGAACAGCTGTTTAAACTATTTAAATCGATGAATCAAGGAAATCTTTAGTATCTTTCAATAACTAATAATATTAGAGAATTTAAAAGCAACTGAAGGAGTGACTTTGTATTCATTCATTGTGTGGAAATTGTGAGAATTGCAATTTGGATTAATGGATTGAACTAAAGTGTCTAAAACTACTCTAAAGTTCGGAAATTGGAAAATTTGACTAAGTGACTTATTTTATTCAAAACTTTGGACCATCGGATGTGTTTTGTCAATCTGAGGGAGCGTATATATATAGTATACTTAAGATCCCGTGTGAGGATGCTTTGTTGCCTCATTTTGTCAAAATTAAATTTAATGGTTTAGATGTGTCACTTGTTTGGACTTAACATATTTTGAATTCAAGATTTTCTCATTTGGAGGATTTATACCTTAATAAATAAATACTACATTCATACTGAATTGCTGGACTCATATAATTCATAAAAATAAACATGGATTACTATAAAAAATTCACTGCCTTTAGCTAAAGAATTTGGCTTAAGTGGAAAAGAATTGAAAGACTTTGTTGAAGAGAAAGTGCAAGAAGAGCAAAACAAAGAAGAAGAGAGGCAAAAGCAAATAAATGCAAGAAGAGAGCTAAACAAATATTGAAAGAGAGAGAAGAGCTTGAACAAACTTAAAAATGACAGATTAAAACTACAAATTGATTTAGAGAGTAGAGGCCACAATCCTGGTAATGACACAAATAGAAAGTCAGCACCGAAGGATACTATCAAAGTTATAAATATGATAGCCAGAAAGAAAAAATGGATGTTTATCTGGATTATTTTGAATCCATAATGGCCATGAAAGGTTATGATGAAGAAGATTGGCCAGCACAACTGATGACTCAACTAACTGGAGAAGCATTTGAAGCTTACAACAGTATAGCTAAAGAAGACAAAAACATATATAAAAATGTCAAAAAGGCACTTCTATGTCATTTCGGGAAGTCAGAAAATGATTATAGAAAAGAATTTCATGAAATGAGAATCAAGATGGACAAAGATCCACAGATCATAGTACATGAAGCACAAGTTAAATTATCAAAATGGCTGGAACTGACAGCAATAGATACAAGCAATCCAAAGGCCATACTAGACATGGTGTTAATTGACAAGTTCTTAGAAAATGCAAAACCAGCTCTATTCACATATTTAACTGATAAGAAAGTTCGTACTCAAGCAGAGCTATAACAAATGCATTACGCACATCCAAGGACTCTTATCCAAATGTGGAAATGGATAAGAGACAAGATATATTTTCAACAATACAAATTAAAAACCAAGAAAAAAGACAAGGAATGAGAAACCACAGTCTGCCAAACCAAGGCAACAGACAAACTATTTGCTGGTACTGTAACAAGCCAGGACGTATGTTGGGGCAGTGTTACCACAATAAAGGACAACCAAATAAGGTGTCACTGGTCACCTAATGGCAGCCCTACAAGAAAGAAGGCAGAAGAAATATCATAGACAAGATCACTTTGAAAACAAAGGTAGACAATCATGGAGAGAAAGACATAATAATAATTTCATATATTGAGATTATAATCAAGGTAGACGATCATGGAGAGGAAAATATTGTTTTGATTCCAGAAACAGAAATTATGATCAACCATGGAGAAAGAATGAAAACCAAGACATATGTGATAGAAGAAAGATGAATCGAGAAGAAACGAGAACTTGTGACACTTAAGCCAGTATTGACAATCACGTATCTGGTAAAAGGGATGAAGGCCATAGTAGCAGAGATAGAGATGGTAATGGTGAGTCTGAGACCATTTGTGTGGAAACATCTGAAGTAGGAAGAATAATTGGTTGTGTATTAAACAGAATCAGAGACATAGAAACAAACAGTAGTTTTCGGATAAAGGTTTCTAGTGACAGCGACTCATTTGGTCGAAATTCTGTTGCATTATCTGGAAGCGAAAATGACTATCTCAAAAGCTAAGCGACTGATTCAAGATACTGGAATTGATATTGTGAATGGAAATAATCGTGGTCATGGTTGGTGAATTATTGAACATTTAATAGGCTGAAGAAGCATTGAAAGCCCTATCGATTTGAATTCATACTCGTCAGCTGAAGAATGACTATCTTTGAACTATGCTATGCTATTAGCCGACTACAAATTTGACATTAAACCTGTTAAAGGAAAAGACAATGTGGTTGCAGACATATTAAGTAGAATGACAATAACTACAAGCATTCTGTAAATTCATAAACAATAACACCAGAGACTGTTTTATTATTATTATTATTATTTGCAGAATAAAGGAAAAGAAGCGATGTGTGAATTCCACTGGATAATATACTTAATTTTATGAATATTTATTGTTAAATGTTGTTTTAATTACACCAAATTACAGATGTGTTTAAATTTCAATTTCATTTTTTTCAGTTCATGTAGACTGTTGAAGTCCTACAGAATTTTTTTCTCTTGATTTTCATGTATAGATATTGTGTGTAAAGTAATGAATGTCCATCGATGATGAATATTTGAAATTTGAATATACATGTAGATCAATGTTATTGTATTAAGACCAAAAATGTTTTATTTCATACAATTTATTTTTTGAAAGATGGGAGTGAATGTCACGTGTAAATCACGAAATGGATGACGGAGAGGTCACGTGAGTGAAAGCGCGGGAAGAAAAGGGGAAGGAGGTTCGAGAGTGTTATTCAAGATGACTAGAATGTAGTAATGATGTTTCCACGAAGTGTAACCTCAATTTGATATTCGTGTACATAGTGTTCATATTAAAGTTATTTTGTTGACAATAGTATTTCAAGGATTTATTGCACGAAAGTTTGTGATAAGTGAGAACGTCTACAATGCAAAACAAATATAAAAGTAAACGATTTACAGTAGGGTCCAATAAAACGAGGTTCAAATCTATCACCCATGCGCCTGACTTTCCTTGTATTGCATTTCAGCACTTTGTCACCCAAATTAAATCTTGCACCCGAATGCTTTAAATAATATCGTTCCTTCTGCTTAGTCTGTGCACACTGAATATTGGAACATGCAGTTTTTTTCTTATTTTACACACGGTCTCTGTGACATACTCCATCCTTGCATTAGAGGCTGTTGAAGTTTCTGGAATATCTCCAGTCTCATTGCTTTCTTTCAAATCACATCGAAGTTTTGCTGGAACACCAAACACCAGCTAAAACGGGATGTACATCACTGAAGCTTGCCGGTTAGTTCGATAAGCGAAGGCAATCGGTTGCAAAAAGCCGCCCCAATTGTTCTTTTCTGTGTTCACTAACTTCATCAGTGGTGTTATTGAATCTTTCTGTCAGGCCATTACTCTGTGGATAGTACGCTGACGAAGTCGATTGTTTTTAGACATTATATCACAAACATTCTTTACAAGAGCATTGCAAAATTATCTGCCCTGATCGTGCAGCAGGAAATGACAAGCTCCATAACTAAAGACAAGATTGATCAAGAATTCGTGTACAGAAAGAGCTGATTTGTCTGGCAAGGCTAAAACTATTCTTTTGTTTTTGAGTGATCTCTTTGTGCTATATTAAAAGTGTGATGGGGGCGGATTTGTTTTGGGCGTGACCTTATTTTACGGGGTAGGGGATAATTTATTTTAATCGGGAGCAAAATATTCTCGCCCCCGGAGGGTTTGTTTTGAAATAGATCCTCCGGGGGGAGACTCTGTATGGGGGAGGATTTATTTTGCAACACGGGCCCTAGAGTGTGCAGGGCCCAAGGCAGCAAACGATGAGCAGGGCCCCAAAGGGTCAGACGAGGAGCGAGACCCATGCAAAAATTTATATTTAAATAATGAGAAATACAAAATTTAATTACTTAATTTTTTTACTCTATAACATAACAGTAATGACACATCAATAATAATTTTATTTTAATTATATTTTTTAATAATGTTATAGTAATACAGTTTTATTTATTTAATTGAAGATCATAAAAATATTTTTTATATGTTAAAAATTAAAATGTTTTGTTTTGGCATGCAATTTTACAACATGCTAGAAACCTCGCGAGCCTTGGCGGCTGCAAAACCCTGATGTAAGTTCATATTGCCCAGATCCTTAGCTACATCATGCCGATCTTGGATAATTGTTTATCGCAAATAGGTTTTAGTAAGTTTTAGTTTCGAAAGATTCTTTCTCCGAAAGCCACAGTGACTGAAATAGTTGTAAGTGTTAGGAAAGTCACTATAACTCTTGTTTACTGAAAGAAACTGCAAAATCTAAACAGGATCGTTGTAAGTGACTGCAGGAATTATGGAACTCAATGACTAAAAAAATTTCAGGTTCCTTACTTTCGCAGGCTGGGAGCTTTTTCTACAGATTTTTCTACAGATTTTTCTACAGAGTAATTTACTGCATTTAAAAAAACCGTATATAACTATGAAACATGAGGATGTGCGTTGATACAATAAACCAGGGGTGGCAAGACCTGTAGTAAGTGAGAGCCACTTTATTAATATTCAAAAATTTTGAGAGCCGCATTGAGACATTATCGCTCACGTCCCCACCAATGTTCCCTTTAAGCTGTGCGGCTGCTCAGATATCTGACCGACGCCGCGCAGCTGTTTAGAATTACCGCGCAGCAAAAATTTGTTACATATTGCAGTCAAAGTGGATGTTGTGCAAATTTGCACTCACATTTTTTTTTACTTTGCACACCATGACCAGTGAACCTAAGAGAGAGAAGATTGGTCCCCACTCACAATGAAAAATTCATTTGGTGATTCATTTTTCAAAATTATTTTTTATTTGAATTTGTGGACTTGAACTTTTCAATTGTTTTAATCATAACGGTTGTTGAAGAAATATATGCGTTGCAGTTACTCTATTAACAAACATTTAAACATGAAAATTTATGAATAGAAACACGTTGCCTAAGACTCACTGTGAACATTAATTGTTATGATTATGGTAAGAAGCCTTTGAAATAGCAAGTTTCTTTAAATCTGGTTGGTAGCTAGTAGTAGTGGTGCGAAGACGTTCTGTCAGGTGCTGATTACTAGTTACTGCTCGATGCTTTGATTTTATGAACTTCATTGTGGAGTACAAAGATTCACAGCAGTAGGTTGTACTGAAAATGGATATAAGTCGGCAAACTAGCGTTTCTTAAGTTGAGGATATTTTACTTCTGGCACAAGCTTCCACAAATCCATCACAGATTGTGACTTGTGTATCATCGCTAAACCCTGATTTTCCTGTAACTCTGACAGCTCCATTTCAGCAGCAAAAGGTTCCATAACAATGTTCATCTTTGATTACATCTTGTTTAAAAGCTTCTATTTTCTTATTTTTATTTTCCTTTCCTGCAACTTTTATGCCATATTTTTTGGATTTTTATCGAAAAGGGAACAAGAAATTTAACAGTTTACATCAGCAATAACTTACAAACCAATCGCTTTCTTCAACTTTTTTAAATTTGAATAAGCCAAAAATATTTTCAACCCTTTAATTCTTTCCAGATTTGTTTTTATAACATTCATTTATTTTTGTTATTACAGTGAAAATCATTGAACGACTGAATTTTTTTTTAACCCAATAATAGATTATGAGTTTTTTTAAAGTAGAGTGGGGATATGAGCGGAGGGGAGGAGGTCGATAAACAACATTGGCTCGTCTGTCTCAACGGGTAACTCAATAATTCGGTGTATTTCAAATCGAAGTTAGCGTCTTGTCGTATACTAAAAGCTGGTTTGTTATTATTAATAACACACAATACCAACCCCCTTCAATTTTCTGGGTTGCGGTCGTGTTTTCCTTGATTCATTGAAAGAACCTGAATCTTTTAGTGATAATAGATTTGTTTCATGTTCAGGGAAAAAGGTGCATCAAAATACAAAGTATTTGGGAACGTATTTTACTTCCCGTTGACAGATATTTATTCTTAAGCATTTCCTGTTAATCGTATTTCACAGCATATATTTCAAACGAAAAGTTTTAATTTGGTCAATTGTTCTCGAGCCTCAAAGTGAACACAGAAGAGCCGCATGCGGCTCGCGAGCCGCAGTTTGGCCACCGTTGCAATAAACTAAAAGAAACCGTAGTTGGCTATGAAACAACACGTCCAAGGACCTTCGATTACATAGTCTAGTATAAAAAAATTTTTATGAGATACCAGTTTGTTATCACATTCGAGTGGACACACTTAAGGGAAGTTACAGTGGGATCCCAGTTATCCTTCCCGTGTCACTTTTTCGCTCCTTTATTTTAACAATGGCTTACTCAGAGATCATGAAAACAGTGGGCTACTCAGAGACCATGAAACAGTAGGTTACTCAGAGACCATGAAATTGTGGGTTACTCAGAGACCATGAAATTGTGGGTTACTTAGATATCATGAAATAGTGCAGGGGCCGGGAAACCATAGCTCTTGAGCCAGAAGTGTCTCTATTGATGGCTGCATCTGGCTCTCAGACAAATGTTATGCTTTTCTTATAAAGTTGATTCAGACTCCTTTGATTTACATATTAATTGCATATAAAAACACCATAAAATGTTATTAAAAAGAAATCAGATACATAATTATTGTACTGTTGGTGTTGGAATAACACTAGATGCACACATTTACTTGCATTTTTAGTTTTAAACATAATTTATGGTTCTCACAGAATTACTTTTCAAAATATGTGGTGTTTATGGCTCTCTCAGACAAAAAGTTTCCCGACCCCTGAAATAGTGGGTTACTTACAGATCATGAAAACAGTGGGTTATTCAGATATTATGAAAATAGTGGGTTACTCAGAGATCATGAAAACAGTGGGTTACTTAGAGATCATATAAACAGTGGGTTGCTCAGATATCATGAAAACAGTGGATTGCTTAGAGAGCATGTAAACATTAAGTTAAAAGAGATCATGAAAACAGTGGGTTACCTAGAGATCATGAAAACAGTGCGTCACTTAGAGTTCATGAAACCATTCATATCAGGGTTGGCTGGGGTTTAAGACTTCAGCCCAAATAAACATCAAGAAGCACGTCGAGGTTTAGATTCAAGATAGACGTCTCATCAAGACTAAGTGAACGTCACTTGTGACTACAGATTATTTTTTTAAATTTTGTTAATGAGGTGTTGTTCAGATTAAAGATTAAGTTTAATTGGGGAGGGGCAAACTGTCGGAGGTCATTTTGTTTCGGTGATCTATTAACGGGGAGCGCCCTTTGTCATGGACCCATCAGATGAAAGCCGAGCTGACGTAACATGAATACGCCTAGCTGTATGTAGACAATGTCCTTGACCTTCTGCCTCTATTTCTTAGAGAGTTGTGTTTCAGTTTCGTTATTGATTGACACTCGAAGGAACTACTTTTTAAATAAATATCACGTGGTCAACTATGACAGCACTCGATTGTTTTTAAAAGAGTTCTCTTTCTAAAATGCACGTAAGTTACTACTACATACTTTATCTAAGCACAATCTCTTACGATATTATTAAAGGTAATCTTCGTTTATTATCTAAAATAATACTTTTAAATTTTCTTTTAAAAATATATACGCGCATTGATACGTGAACTCATATAAATACCGCCAGATAACATTTCCGGCTCGCAGACTGTAGAGGGAACACCTAGGACATAGAGGTTATCTTTTCTTTACGCAATTTCGATTTAACCTAACTATCAGAAAATGACCCGAGCCTCTCAACTTTCGTGATTTGAATATAGTTTTAAGAGATAATATCGATCAGCTCTAGTCAAACAAATGAAAACAGCGATGATGTTGACGTCCACCCTGTACACGACATCGATTTATCCACTGCCAGACCGACTGTACGAAACGGCCGCAACACTGCGATGGCGGACCCGACGGTACAACAAGGAAGTAATATTGTTTTGATGGTTAGAGCTGAATAGTAGTAGTCCAATTATCATGGAAATTAGGTGTTCCCGTAAATCTGCAAGTGCTGCATGTTTGTGAACAATTCGAGGTAAGTGTGTATGTTTATTGGCGTTATTTTGAATGTGTTTCACTCGTGTACTGAAATTAGGACACGTCAGACTTGGGTACTGAATAGTTTCTTTCAAACAGCGCTAAGCTTTGTACGAAAATATAAACTGGTCTTAATGGTAATCATGTTGCTTAATGGTCAACACCATGCTTACTCAAAGATTAAAACCGACTTTATTCATTTCCGTTTGATTTATGTTTACATTATTAAGCCTCTCTCTAATGGTGAAATATTGTATATCTATTTCAGAGGCTCGGCGTCAAGACCGTCTCTTTAACTAGCCTGCTGTTAGCAGGAGAATGGGGAGCAGAACTCAAGAGTCCGACATCGAGAGGTTAAAACGTCCGTGACTCTGAGCTTCTGCTTCTTTTTTTCTATCGCGATTTTTTATTATTAATGCATCGTCAGATTTCAAAATGCAGTGAATATGCGACTTGGATCTAGTCATCGTTTCGACCTTATATTTTTAACGTAACGTGATGGGGCTTCAAATCCAATGCAAAAACAAATCGACTGAGAGAAACAAATCGATTAAGAGAAACAAATCGATTAAGAGAAACAAATCGATTGAGAGAAACAAATCGACTGAGAGAAACAAATCGATTAAGAGAAACAAATCGATTGAGAGAAACAAATCGACTGAGATAAACAAATTGATTCAGAGAAACAAATCGATTGAGAGAAACAAATCGACTGAGAGAAACAAATCGACTGAGAGAAACAAATCGATTCAAAGAAACAAATCATTAAGAGAAACAAATCGATTGAGAGAAACAAATCGACTGAGAGAAACAAAGCGATTAAGAGAAACAAATCGATTGAGAGAAACAAATCGACTGAGAGAAATAAATCGATTCAAAGAAACAAATCGATTGAGAGAATCAAATTGATTCAGATAACGATGTTATTTTTCGTACTTGACACAAATGACTAAAGGCGTTCTTGATCCATTTATCCAGATTTTCGCTGAGGGATAAGTGGACCAAGATCCTTTACATGAGACCTGACCGTCAATGGGGGTAGGTTTCATTATTTGATTCGAACTGATCAAATACAAGGTCAGTGCCCATACATCTAAGAAGAAGATTGTATGAAGAAAGAACAGATTGGTAACTATACATCTAAGAAGAAGGATGTATGAAGAAAAAAAACAGATTGGTTACTATACATCTAAGAAGATGATTGTATGAAGATAGAAAACGATTGGTAACTATACATCTACTAAGAAGATTGTATGAAGAAAGAA
This sequence comes from Ampullaceana balthica, assembly GCA_944989445.1. Lineage (NCBI taxonomy): Eukaryota > Metazoa > Mollusca > Gastropoda > Lymnaeidae > Ampullaceana > Ampullaceana balthica. Next base: position 43,560 of record CALYLW010000356.1, read on the forward strand.
CAGATTGGTAACTATACATCTGAGAAGAGGATTGTATGAAGAAAGAACAGATTGGTAACTATACACCTGAGAAGAAGAATGTGTGAAGAAAGAACAGATCGTTTCACTATACATCTAAGAAGTTCAAGTTAAGAAATCAAGCTAAAAGAAATATATTTATTTAACGCGGTAGTATAAAAATCGTGTTTGAATATGATTATTAGCGAAAAGTCGTACACTGCTGCAGAATTAGCGTTCGCTTAAAAAGACAAGAAAGTGTCTTATTTCGCCATCTACTGAAGCTTAAATTAAATTTGTTTCGCTGAGATGAACAAGGCGTTATGAATTTTCATGAGCAAAAACAAAAAAAGAAGATATTGTAAGAGAAGCCCCAAAACGTTACGTACATTCCTAGCGCATAGATCAAAATAAATAAGAGAGAGGTCCTGGGACAAGAAGGGGCGACCATCCCCAACCCAGCGCGTCCACCAGGTGGCGGATAGTGGGACGTCCTCAACTGACAGGGGACAGCTGTGAATACACAATAAACAGCCGCGGACCAAATGGCAACAGCCGTGAATACACAGTAAACAGCTGTAGAAGAACTAGCAACATCTATGAATACACAATAAACAGCATCAGACCAACTAGAGACAGCTGCTGCTGTTAATACACAATAAACAGCCTCAGACCAACTGGGAACAGCTGTGAAAACACAATAAACAGCTGCTGAACAACTAGCAACATCTATGAATACACAATAAACAGCATCAGACCAACTAGAGACAGCTGCTGCTGTTAATACACAATAAAAAGCCTCAGACCAACTGGGAACAGCTGTGAAAACACAATAAACAGCTGCTGAACAACTAGCAACATCTATGAATACACAATAAACAGCATCAGACCAACTAGAGACAGCTGCTGCTGTTAATACACAATAAACAGCCTCAGACCAACTGGGAACAGCTGTGAAAACACAATAAACAGCCGCGGACCAACTAGCAATAGAAAAGAACTTGGTCATTATTGTAGGAAGTAAGAGATGTTGGAAATGTTAGTATACAGGAAAAATGCTGGATCGTCGTAATGGTCGGCAAACTCGTGAGTCAAAAGAACCATGAAATTAGATGCAGAGCGAGTAAATTTTGTTATAGAGCAACATTTATCATCATGAACCTGCAAGATGCACATTCTTCTTATTTGATTGAAACCAGCTGCTGTACATTAATGTGCGAGATATTTGAATAGTGTGAAACAATAACCTAATAGCGGATTGCGGCAGGCGACCACCATAGTTGTGAAACACTATGCTAAGGTAAAATACATTTTTTGCAGCAATATTGGAGTACAACGAGCAACCTGCTCAAAAACATCGTTTTAGGTGTATATTTTTTATCTATATTTCACTAATGATAAGAAATATTTGTGGAAACAAAATTGCAAGTACAAAATGTAAATACACTTGAGTACAAGATTGGGCGGTATCATGGCAAGTAAAAGAAAAACGATTTCTAACTTAGCCAGTGGATAGCGATATAAATTAACAATTGTTTAAATATTTGTTTTTTAATTAACATCAATCAGATGATTTTGACAATTGTGCCGATGTAAAGTCATGTTGTAAAATCAATAATATTAGCAATATGAATGACGATGTTTGCCTCTTGCGGCAGAGATAGAGAACACGGACTGTGTAAGATTTACTTCATAATTTTACATAAACTATGCAGAGATCAGCAATGGAGCTGTGAAACCTGTACAAGTATTTTTCATTACGACTGAAGTCAGTATTTTCGACAGACACAACTGAAATAGGACTATCTATTAAAAGTAAATAAATTATTTTTAGACTTTTGGAGGAAAAATAGAATTGATCATAAAAAGGACAATATTTTCTCAGCTTTTGTATTTACAATAATTGGCAATACATTTTATATTTTTACTACGTCATCTATGTGCCAAAGCCGCATGACATTGGATTTTAGAATGTTTAATTTTTTCCCAGCACCTGTTGAGACTTATTGACTCTCCATAAAACAAGACTAGAAATCAAGACCAGTGTTTGGTCTATTGAATATAATCTTTGACAACGAAATTTTATCTAAATGTGTTCAGAATTATTTTTTTTTAAGTTCCACCAACGATATTTTTTTAATTGTATACTTCTTATAAGACTTTATGGCATCTTATACTTATATTATATATCTATTATCTATAGAAATGTGTCTCCTCATATTATTTCTAAGCACCTGGTTAGATTGCAAGCACAAGTAAAACATTTTTTTCACCCACCAAGGGGTATGCCAAGCTCTAATACTGGTTTTGTGAATTGTTTACAAAACTCACGTCCTGAAATGTGTTATGACCAAGCCTGAATCTTTCCAATGTTGATTCAAAATGAAATTTTCAAGTTGTATATTTAACCTTCGGTGATATAATTGCAAACCTCACTCTAGCTACTTCAAAGTCCATGATATTTTACAAGTTTTATATATTTAACCTTGGGAGATATAATTGCAAAAATCACTCTAGTTAGTCCCAAGCCCGTGATATTTCATTATTATCCACGTATTTCACGATATACTATATTGTTTACATTTTTTATGTCAAAGATCAGATAAAAAAATTATGATGAAAACATTGTTTGCTCATGAGCTTAAAATGAGTCGTCCTTTTTAGATTCATATCATTTCAACTTCCTTTAGTACATGTGTAGATTAGAGGCTCCTAACAGTGGGTAAATAACTTAAACTAAGTAATTATACATTAAATAAAATGTAATAATTTTTCTGAATGTTGTACCAAAATAAGAAACTTGGCTAAGAAAAAAATTATGTTATATATTGTAAAATATGTGAAATGTTGAAATAAATATTTTGCGTGGAATTTGTCATTTGTCACACAGAACCCAATTGTTGCCATGGTAACTCAAACGAATGAACTATGGCCAACAGTTGGTTTTCTGTGCGTCAGGGTCGGGTCCCACACTTTTGATTGACTTACTCGTATGCAATGAACCGAATCTTACTTCACGGAATGTGACTTTCGGTTCATACCAGACGAGTCACTGAACCAGGCCGATCATTTTTGAGGCTGATTCAGTGTTTACGGTTTTTTATTGTGAAAATTACAATTATTATTGATAATGTTGATTTAAATATTAACATACATAATTTGCAATGTATGTCACATCCCATCTGTCCTGTCCGTGACGCTACTAATTTTAGAAAGCAGCGCACCAAATAACTGCACCAAAAATAACTCTTTTCGAACTTTCCACATAAAATTGTCCAATATCAAAATAAATGAATAACATAAAAATAAATAAAATAAATGAAAGTTCTGTATTACATTATTTTTTATTCTGATGTGTATTTTTTCACCAAAAAAGATTTTCAGCTGAAATGTATTTATTTTCAAAACTTCCTAGATTTTTGACGGGTAATACACTAGTGTCTTAAGATATTTTTGTGGTATGTGCAATTATTTTTACACATGTGCAACTCATAACTGCCATACTTTGTCTTTACAATTAAACACAAGTGATAAAAACTTACTAACAGCAAACTTAATGTTGCAAAATTTTATTTCTAATGTTAAGATATTTTATGGGATATTTGGCAATACTTAAATACCACCGTAACAGATATTGATGAATTAACCCGCTAAATTGAATTACACAGAATTGATACATCCGAACTAGAATTCAGTCATGCGTTGGCGAGTAGCTCAAATAACCGAACGTTCCTAGAAGTATACATTTTTTAAAAATAGATAACATAAATAATTACATTTTTTATGCCCTTGTCATTTGTTTATAAGTAACTTGTTCTTTTTACAACTCAGCATTATTTTCACTCCTTAGCAAATCTATGAAATGAAATGATTTTGTAGTGTAGACGTTGGGGGAAAAACAACTGATGTACTATATGTAATGCTACCTTGACTGAAGTTTATAAAGATGAATATTCAGAAGTAATTTAAAAGAATACATTTATCATATTTAATGTCATTTTAAACAAAATGATTCATTTAACGAAATTTAGTCTTAGTAATAACGTACGTTGTTGTTGTTTTTTTAAATGACGAGTGTTTCACTTATTTATTTAATTAAAGAATCCATGTGACACTCTTATTATTATTTACGTTCATTAAAAGATGAGATTTTATAAAAGGAAAATTGTTACTTTTCTAACAATAATAAAATATAATTTTTGCGTTTTCATTTCCCATTTTGAAAATATTTACCTTAATTTGTTGAAAAATTAGTTGGAAAAAGATATTGAATAATAAGTTAAAATTGCCTTAGGGGCCGTCCATAAAGTACGTCACGCTCCAGAGGGGGGGGGGAGGGGTGTAAGAAAGTGTGACAGTTTGTGACAGGGGGGAGGGGGGTGTCCGGCCATGTGTGACGTCACGCTGTTTTATAGTAAATTTTGATTATTTTGTTAATAAAAAACAACATTTTTGTTCGAAAGTGTGACGTACTTTAGGGGGGGGGGTCCGAGATGTGTGACAGTTTGTGACAGGGGGGAGGGGGGGGTACAAATGGTCAAAAATAGCGTGACGTACTTTATGGACGGCCCCTTAATGTAAGGTAAACATGAGAGAAAATAAAATGCTATCTCAGAACAAAATTATTGTTGCATTGTTCCTTCATTGTGTGTTGTTTATAGAAATAAAATACTTTTTAAAAAACTTTTTTTTAAAAGGACACGCTTTTATTTACATATAGATTGTGCACTAAAAAGAAGAAAATAAAAATGTTCTATGATTACAGGTTAAATCGGTGAATCTATTAACTGCACATAAAAGCGTGGGGCGCTCATCGCAACTCATTTCTCTTTGCAACTATTTTCCTGCATATAGATAAATATTTCTAATTAATATGATAGTAGCATCTCGAAGCATCTCCAATCTCTTCATATGCACTAACGTCATGATCTTCATTTCGTTCTGTTTCTATTTGTTGCACACGAACTAAATCATTCTGATGTATTTGTGCATTATGATTGATAACTACGTCACTGTCGAGTTCATTGTTATCAATTAACCATCGTAGCGCATTATAGATTCGTGATGTGATGAGCGCCCCACGCTTTTATGTGCAGTTAATAGATTCACGGATTTCACCTGTAATCATAGAACATTTTTATTTTCTTCTTTTTAGTGCACAATCTATATGTAAATAAAATCGTCTCCTTTTTTAAAAAAAAGTTTTTTAAGTATTTTATTTTCTACTTTTTAGCCTAAACATATTTTTAATCGAATTGTCGACCTTAATTAGTTAAACTCTATTTAAGTGGTTTAATTTTACGTTGGAAAATTTGAAATTTTGCACATGCTCTATGGAGATAAACTAAATTTTAAAAATTCATTATAATTTAATTACGGTAAATTCGATCGATCTGAAATTTTGAAACAATGCATTGTCATCCAAGATCTATCTGTAGGGCCATCAGAAGGGGTTTAATTTTACATTACAAGATTTGAAGGATACAACATAAAAACAGTGTGAGTCAAATAAAAGCGTGTAAAAATCAAAATGGCACAATTGAATTTACTGCATGTGTAAAGACCATTACTAAGAAACATTACTACGCCACTACATCAGCCAGTCTAAACTGCTTTTGAATAACCTTTTTTTTAATGAAAATTGAAAGTTACATATTACAAGGATTTTTTTATTTACAATTATCTTACTCTCTTTCAATAAATATAAGAGTGACCACATCTGAGAGAAAACATCAAGTATAAAAGGAAATAGAACGTAAATCTATTATTCTAAGATCTTGCATAAACTTAGATGCAGTGGCGTAGCCTGGGGGGGCAGGTGGGGACAAATGCCCCGGGCGGCACTTTGGCAGGGGCGGCAAGTTCCTAGTCGTTAATTAGTTTCTTATAATAAAAAAACATTTTAAGAAAGAGGAGTTTTTTTTAAAAATCGAAATTAAAGAAAAGCCAAATAAGAAATTAAAATGGAACTATCCAAAAGCATGTGAACTTTTAAACTGCCAAAACTTCAAACTCCTTATTGTATATACATTCTTCTGAGAGGCTAAATTAGTATGAAAACGTGACACTGATGTGATAATAAATTCATTGATTCTTCAAATTTTACAGCCGCCCCTGTTGGAAAATTATTTTATTTTCTTTTTGGGAAAAGTGAGGGGGGGGCGGCAAATTCCTCGTTGTTATTAGCTAATTGTTAAAACATGAAAATAAATTTTAATAAAAGAAAAGCCAAGATAAAAAAAAACTAAATGAAGAACTATATTAAAAAACGAGAGCGCTTCTAATGCCAAACTTCAAACTCAAATATAAATCTAAAGTCTTCTGATAATAATGTTACTGATCTTGAAAACATAGGGACTGACAGTATTGCAATAATGGGCTGGTATATATAATTGATTCAAGTTTGAGTTTAACGTAAGTGAACTAATGAAAAAAAATTGTTGGCGTCTTTGTATGCTTATTTTAATGTCTTTTGTTTGTGGCATAAACAAAAATAATGGAAACAATTGCTTATCTAGTGGAATTAAAACTTGGCACAAATAAATACAACATTGGGGATTGGGGACGGCAAATTCCTCGTTGTTAATTAGCTATTTTTAAAACGTTAAAATAAATTTTAATAAATAAAAAGAAAAGCCAAGATAAGAACTCAACATTAACAAAGTTTTTTGCAAATGGATGAAATCAGAAATTGGATAAAAAGAATTGACTATTAATAAAGACCAACAATTAGTTGTTGTAAAAGAGAAAACAAAGTGACAAGAAGTTCTTGTTAGAATATTTGACATTATTAAATCCTGGCGAAATTGAATGTGACTTTTTGAGTTCATAGAGAGGGTAATACTGTTGCAAATAAAGGCAATATTCTGGAACTAATGCATCGTGGGAAGAGGGGTAAAAAACTTGTCATCTAAAATTCAAACTGAGCTCATAGCAATTTTAGGAGATACAGTTCACGAAAAAATCATCTTTCTTCAATAACAAGATACCAAATATTGTTCCTTTGTATTTGATAGCTCTTCATATATTTGACACAAGGATCAAACAATTCCAATTGTGTGATATGTAAAGATTGAAAATAAAAAACTAGACGTTGTAGAATCTTTCAAAGATTTCATTGAATCAAATGTGAATCTGCTTATGACATTTCTGAAATGATTTTGAATAAATGATGATCTTAAAATAAGGGACTGCAAAGGCCCAACGTGTGTAAATACTTCTTAAGGGCTGGAAAGTATACAAGAGTTCAACAAAGGCGCAATAACATAAGATCTCATGTCAAACTCGTTCAAACAGTTAAACCTAATTTGTTAACATGCTACTCCAACTGAAACGAATTCTCCAACTTTTTTAGTACACTTGAGCGTTGTTACGCACTCTTTTCCAAGTCCATACACTGCTGGAAATACCTAATTGCTTCTACAAGCCAGGCATTCAGACTTCAGGATACAAAATAGTAAATATACTATGGAGCCATTTTGAGGTATTTTGTAAGTTATAGCCCCGAAAGATGCAGACACAAATCTAAACAGACGAACAGTCGCAGGAACTTTGCTAGTCACAATGAAATCTCTTTATTTTGAAAATTATATTTTTTTAAATGGCCGAAATTCTTTATAAACGTATAATGCTCAACAACAAAAAATTTGTTAGCAGTGGCTACTCATAGAGAAACTAATGGCATGGAATACTTAAGGGATGCTTTGACATTTGATACAAATTTATGTGGAGACCTCATCATTTTAATCGAACCTTCCAATCAAAGAATAAGGGAGCAAATTTTTGGTGATCGAAGCAAATATGTATGTCTCCATGCTATGTAGAATAGCAGTTAAGAAGAAATTTGGTTTCTTCAGAGAATGAGATTAGTGTATAAATTCGTGTGAGGCTTTTTCAGTTATATAGAATTTAGAAAACAGACATGATTTTCGTACACCAGCTAATCTACTGGACTTTGAAATTTTGTCTTCAAATTAGAGTATTCAAAATATCCCACATGACATAGTCAGTCAAGATATATTTTAACCACATGAATAGAACAAAAAATAATGAATTCAAGACTAGGTGGTTTATTTAAGTTTATAAAGATATTTAGGCTCGAAGTTCCCCTTCCTAAAATAATATAATTAATTCTAAAATTGCTTACAACAGTCTTAAATAATGCAAGGTGTTAAAAAAGGCTTCTCTATAATTATTTGAATGAAAAATTAATGACGATCAATTACGAAAACACCAAATATTTTATAATCTATTGTTATTTAGGCTATTGAGCATGCCTTGGCTGAAAACATTGATACATGAAAGATTGAGCCATGAGGAAAAACATAAAACTTCAATTTCATTATTTTTTAAAAACATAAAAATATATAGCGTTCTTATTATTACTTTCTAATAATTTTTTATTTACTTTATTCCGTCAACATATTTTTCGGGGGGGGGGCAAATTTGGTTTCTGCCCCGGGCGGCACATACCCACGTTACGCCGCTGACAGTTCACAATTTTGGATAATGTTCTTGAACTGTGGAACCAGTTGTGATTCGCGTGACTGCATTCAAACTGCTGTCAGTCACCATCGATCTGTTCTTAAATTTGTTTATTTTCGAACAAAGAAAAAGCTTGCTCACAGATGTATTTGGACCCAAATAGTGACAAGAGTTTGGCAGCAAAGATTTTTTCCAATACTGACAAAAAAATTTCTGCAAAGTTTTTTAAGTGTGGAAATGCTGCGGCTGGCAAACAGTCATAAAATTCCAGCAGAAGAACTGACTTGAACTTCTCCTTCGGGTTATAATTGGCTAGTAGGTCAGTCAGCTCTAACTGTATATCCTCTGGGACTGAATCAGCTTCTGATGGCGAACTGAGGATGTTGAAGAGTGGTTCGAGGTTCTTGAAGTCTTGGAACCTCCTTTCAAATTCTACGACCAAGACATCCAACTGAGCCTTGTACTTGTCAGCCGTTTCACCAGAAATGGTTTTCTGTTTCAGCACAGGAAGATGGCAAAACCTGTTTTCACCTGCTTGCCTATAGAACAAGGAGAGCTTTGTCTGAAAATATTTAACATGCACATACATTTCATGTACAAACAAGCTATTGCCCTAAAGTTTGACATGCATTTCATTCAATTTTTCCATAACGCCAACAGCAAACATGTAGTCTGACTTCCACTTCTCATTAACAATGTTAGTAACAAAGTCACAAATAAAACCCTTCATCTCCAGGAGCATAACTATTTCTTCCTTGAGATCCCACACTCACCTCAATAAATTGCCCAGGCTCAGCCAGCGGACACTGCTGTGGTAGATAATGTTATAATATTAAGTTTCCAAATCTTCAAGTAGTGTCCTAAAATTCCTGTGGTTAAGTGCCCTGGCTCTCTGGCTCTGATGAGCTTTATCACAGTAACAACTGGGTCAATAACATGCTTCATATTCAACTTAGCTTTACAAAGACTTCCCTGATGGATGAAACAGTGCAGAGGTAAGAGTGTATGGTCAGGTTGTTTTCTTTAATTATTTTTTTTAATCAACTTCACAAGACCTACGTTTTTTTCAAGTCAAAGCACGCGCTCCATCGGTTCTTACACTTGATATCTTGTTCCATACCAACACTGTTCTTTCAACACAGTTCTCAACAGCATTGAATAAATCCTGGCCTGTAGTTGTGTCTTTGACTTTGAGTGGCTCAACACTAAGTAATTCTACGGTAAGCTCAAAACGAGTGTTTATTCCCCTTATAAATACCAACAATTGAGCTGCGTCCTGTAAATCGGTACTTTTGCCAAAAGCATGTGAGTACCACAAAAAGACTTTTCTTTCATCTCGAAGTTGGTGCTACAAATTGTCACTGATTTTTTTTCAACACGCTTGACTAGAGTTCTCCTTAATAAAGAAATGCTATCAAATAGTGTTTCCTCTTCTGGACACATGATGTTTGCTGCATCTGACAAGCATTTCTTGATGAACTCGCTGTCCGATTTACAATCTTATGGAACAGCACCAAACTGGCTTTGGTTGCAGCATCTTGCATTAAAGACTGTTTGGTGAAAACAGTTTGCTGCTTCTTTAAACTATGAACCAACTCCTGGCTATTCCTTTTTCTCTCTTCATTCAAATTGAATGTTCAAATTGTGCCCGGAATCCAATTTTTTTTTATTTGGTTGTGTCTTTTTAAGATGTATTCCTTAAAAACATTCACACACTTACGGCAAAGCAAGCAGACTGCTTTACAGCCAACGCTCGTGAAGCATTATATACCGGACTATGACCATTCGTCATTAAAAACATGACATTAGTCCTCAATTTTTTTATTTTTTGTTTGTTTATTTGTTTCTTTTTTAAACCGATTTAATTTCACATGATTCGAATCAAAGACTTGAAATAAATTTTAAAAATATAGCTAAAATTCTCAACAAAGAAAATTAACATCGACATAAGATCGCAACATGTACATGCCTACGGGCCGCATAATTTGCTCTGGCGGGCCGCATGCTGCCCGCGGGCCGTAGTTTGCCCACCCCTGCTAGCTTGTTTCAGTTTGTACTGTGTATGGGGATCTTCAGAACATCGGCAAACAGATGGGTAGAAGTAGAAGGTAACATCAGAACATCGACAAAAATATGTGTTCGGGGGAATGTCAGAACATCGGTAAATAGATGGGTAGAAGGTAATATCAGAGCATCGGTAAACAGATGGGTAGACGGAAATATCGGAACATCGGTAAATAGATGGAAAGATGGTAATATCAGAGCATCGGCAAATATATAGGTAGAAGGTAATATCGGAACATCGGTTAACAGATGGGGTAGAAAGTAATATCAGAGCATCGGCATATAGATGGGTGGAAGGGAGTCTTCAGAGCTCAACAAAAAATTTAAGTTTTTATTTCTTGGAACAGAGGACCTGGAAAAATAATCATGTATCATCAAAAATAGGATGAGGCAGTATAACAGTATTAGGCTATCCAACAATACTAAACGATATAACAATATAAGCCGGCATAAAACACACTGTTCTCGGTACGTGGCTCTAACACTCAAAATCACAAAGCATTCAAGTGTTCGTGTGCACCTCACTTTTTTCCAGGACGAATGACCCCATTTGACCCTTGTGTACTACATGACAGCATGTAGCGTAGATATCAGGCCTAAAAAATGTCATAATTTAGTTGTTCAAACTTGAAATCACTGATTGAAGTGAAACTTAAAACTTGTTCACGACAATCATTGCCCTCTCACTCTCTCCTTCACACACCCATACACCTCATACCAACCCTCACTACGAATAAATAGTGGTGGCGTAGAGCTAAATCTAAATCATAAAAGAAAACTTGGCCACATATACTTTAACTACGACACAATTTAACCAAGGCACATCTCGACTGATACTGTGATCAACATTGCATGGAGAACGATGTGCAATTTACCTTCCAATGGGTCACGTGTCATTTCGAATGTGTCATGATAATATATGACCTACTTTGGTCATGGATTTTAGGATTTTATTTTTCTTCTTTCCATTTCATAGAAAGTTATGTTTCATTTTCGTTATAAGCTTAACGCGGAAGTATATCATACATCAGTCTCACATGACAAGATAAATGCCATATATATATATCACCAAAGCCAGTAAACTTTGCAAACGAGCATGACGAATGACCCTTGCTGGGGTCGACCAATCACAGTTGGAAAGCGTAGTGGGATGAAAAGAAGGAAAAAGGGGAGGGGCAACAATGCTTCTTGGGTGCCGTCCATAAAGTACGTCACACTCCAAAGAGGGGGCAGGGGGTGTAAGAAAGTGTGACAGTTTGTGACATGGGGGAGGAGGGGTCAAGCCATGTGTGATGTCACACATTTATTTTTTTAAATATTTTTTTCTAATTTTTTATTTTTTTTTATTTTTAGTAGAATTTAAATAGCTTTAAAAATAATATTTCAAAATTTTGTGAAACAAACTAACATAAGGATCAGGAATAGTTTGACAATCATATTTCGTACCAGCCAATCCTTCACTCAACTTTTGAAATATCAGGACATAAAATGTTGGGACAAAGTACGAAGCTCATATTTCAACGTTTTACATTCGAGATTCTTTCCTCCTCTAATCCCAATCAACCAAACAACTGATGGACTTAGAGCTCCAGAAAGACCAGACGCAGATTCTCATAAATTCCCTTCCTTGTTTGTCACACAAACTCTCAAATTTGATGACATTATGCCGAGATCAGCAGGAGTTTTCAAAGTACAACCATATGATCTTTATTGTCATCTTTGCATACCAGCTTACTTGATCGAATTTGCAAAATGTGTCACTTATATTTCAAGTCAAGTTGTGTGAGGTCAAGTTTCCTTAATCTTCTTGTGTCAATAGATTACATAATCGGATGATTATCTAAAACTTGACCTCACCCATTGAAAATGAAAAGGCAGCAGATAAATGATGCGTATTATAAAATTGTCAAGTCTAATTTTTGCAATTTTTGTTTTCAAATTCGATTTAGATTGAGTTACTGTTTCATTAAATAACTGTGACCACTGTTGACAATTAACTATTCTACTATTAAAGTCATTTTAATAATTTGATAGTTCTTTTAAGGAGGGGTGTACTGGATTTCGGCCCCAGCTCCGGCAAATACGGAATACATTTATTTTACAAATCCGGCTTCAGCTCCGGTAGGGTTTCAGTTCATAAATCCGGCTGGCCTGTAGAGCCCTAATTTATCTATATTCATACTGGCTCTGGCAAATCCGAAATCCAGCCATTTTAACAAATCTGACCCCAGCTCAAGCCGGATTTCATTTCATAAATCCGGCCTAATCCGACACGGGCCGGATTTCAAAATTTTGAATCTGGTACATCCCTAATCCTAATTTAAATTGGAAATTTTATATTTTAATAAAGTCTAATAGTGAAGTGTATTTTAATTATTAAATTAAATATTTTAATAAGGTGTTAATTTTTTTTAAATTCGAAAGTGTGACGTACTTTAGGGGGGGGCGAGATTTATGACAGTTTGTGACAGGGAGGGAGGGGGTCAAAATTGGTAAAAAATAGCGTGACGTACTTTATGGACGGCCCCTTGCGTTGTTCCTTCACAGTGTAACATATGATGCGTAGTGTAGTAGTTATCACGTGCGCCAATGCACGCGGAAAGTCCTGGGTTCAAGCGCCAGCGAAAATATTTTTTGGTAAGTTTTAAAAATGTTTTTTTCTGCCAGTTATTTTCCTCATTTTTTGCGAACATGACTAACCCTCGCTAGGGTCGGCCAATCACAGTTTATGGTTGGCAAGAGGTGGTAGTAAAGGTTGGGGGCAGGTAACAACAACCATAGTGGGCCACGATTACTAGCTTTTTTTCCATTAATTCGTGCTGCTGTTTGTGTCCGTTCTCTCACCCCCCCCCCGTTCTTTGCACTATCTATGATGAGCAAGTCTGCGGCGTATGCCACGCTGCGGGTCGTACCTAGTTTCATTTTAATAAGCTCAGCCCTAATATATAATTTAAATCGTTATTTTGATAAATATTTTTAATAAATAACCATGAAGTTAATTTAACGCCAAAAAATAACGACTTTTCCCGGGGAACTATTTTGTTTGTGTGTGTGCGTGTTGTAGCAAAATGATGCAAGTCAAGGAACTACTTGTCTGGGCTTTCTAGACAGAACACCTGAACTGAGAATTAGGTGTGTTTCAGTTTCGTTACTAATTGACATTAGAAGGATGTACGTTTTAAATAAATATCACGTGACCTAAGACAGCACTGATTTTTTTTAAAGCGTTCTCCTTCTAAAATGCACGTAAGTTACAATTAAATATTATTTATGAACAATCTCTTACGAAATTATAAAATGCAGTTTTCGTTTGTTATTTAATATATTTTTTTTTAATTTCTTAGTAAAATATGTACGCGCAAGGATACATGAAAAACAAATAAATACACTGGATTACATTTCCGGCTCGCAGACTGTAGAGGGAACACCTGGTACACCTGTTATTTTTCGTAATTTCGCTTTGACATAACATCAGAAAATGGCCGAGCTTCTCACCTTTCGTGATTTGAATGTAGTTTTAAGAGATAATCCCCACAGCTCTAATCAAACAAATGAAAACAACGATGATATTGACGTCCACCCTGTACACGACATCGATTTATCCACCGCCAGAGCGACTGTACGAAACGGCCGCAACACTGCAATGGTGGACCCGACGGTACAACAAGGAAGTAGAGTTTTCATAACGGTTAGAGCTTGTGGGTTTCCTCCAGTAATCCTAGATATAAGGTGTTCCCATGGTCTACAAGTGATGCAAACGGTAAACAATCTGAGGTAAATATCCTTGTGTTCTTACCGATTTAATATTCGTCAGTTTTGTCAATAAAATATAAATAAAATGATTTATTTACTTTTTTTAAAGTGAATAGTGTAGCATTTTACGGAAGTATGAAATGTAAAATAAATATGTAAATAAGAAGTATGACTCCCGGCACGAAATAAAATGGCTTTTCCAAAATGAAGTTGAAATGTTTTGTTTGCTTGCCTACAATTAATTAATATATAAGCAACAAACCATGGATAAACGTATGACGCAGTAATTTTCAGTACAGAAGGAGCGCCTGTAACAGATAATATAAGATATACCACATATGGTGTAGAGGATGGTAATAAATTACTTAAATTCCTCGAGAATGCTACATATGGCGACGAGGATGATGGTAAATTACTTGAATTCCTCGAGAATGCTACATACGGCGATGAGGATGAAGGCAAATTTCCTATAACATTCTTCCAGAGGATTCAAATATATTTCTACTAACATTTTTTCAGAAGCCACATAGGGGAAGTGGTTAAGTAAAATTTAATAAGTTAAAAGAATTCGATGATAGTTTGGAACCTTTCTCCAACTTCAAGGAAAGACTGTATGTATATTTCATGGCAGACAGAATTCTCAATAGATCCGAAGGCATACAACCTATTAGATCGTTTACTTCGCCTCAGCTTCCATCTACAAAGTCTTATAATGATGTATGTAGAGTAAGTTCGAGGTTGGTATCAGCGACGACTCTATTCGGAGAAGGCTGCTACAGGAGAGAAACCTATCTCTGAATAAAGCAGTAGAGTTGGCCTTGGCCATGGAACAAGCCACAAAGGATGCAACATCCAATCATCAAAAATTTAACGAGGAAGAACAAGTGTCTTTCATTAACAAAAAGAAAATACACAACAGTGTAGCACACCCTCCCTGACACTTTTGCGGAAAACCTAACCATAAACGTTCCGAATGTTATTTCAAGGATGCCATTTGCAGAATTTGTTCGAAGAAAGTACATATTCAAGCCATTTTTAGGAACAAGCAGACACATTAGGAAGGGAAAATCCACAATACTAAATTGAAGAATGAAAAACGCACTAAGAAATATTGGGTTTACCCCATAATAAGTAAGACTACAGTTAAAATGGAACTTGATACAGGCTGTCCTATATCATTGATGACAAGGATAGATTACCACACTATTTTTAAGAAAGCACCAATTATGAGAGTGAGAACCTATACAGGAGAGGTAATCACTCCTATAGTTACAACTCAGAAAAAGTAACAATAAATAATTACACTAAATTACATTCGTAATTGTGAAAAATGGTGCACATCCATTCCTTTGCAGAGAGTGGATTCGAATATTAAAAATAGAATTGCCACAGTCGGTTCTTATTACCGCAGTCTCAAATGACAAAAAAGGTAGAACTCGACAGGATATTAAAATCACACAAAAGTGTATTTCAAGATGGCATTGGGAAAATAAAGAAAATTAAAACATCATTTCATCTGAAAAATGAATGCAAACTTAAGTTCATAAAGGCAAGACCTGTACCTTATGCTTTCAGTTTAAGAGAAAAAGTAGAAACAGAATCAAAGAAACTCGAAAAAGAAGAATTAATAGACATGGATGATCTTTACTACTCAGAAATTCTTGAAATTCAGCAAGATTCAACTGGAGAATCACCTGTATAATTAATGTTTGGCAACAAAACTTCGTACCAGGACTTCATTAGTCAAACCAAGTGTTGACGAAACAGTATTCAAACATCATGCTTAGCATTACTTAGCAACATAGATTCTACAAAGGAAAATTCTCTGAATTCGATCCTGGACTAACACTCCTTATAAGGGAACATAGAAATCTAAATAAATGGATTAGTGGAATAATTGTAGAGAGATCTGGTTCGCTCTCCTACATTGTCGAAACGCATCCAGGGATAAAATGTCGCAGACATCTAGATCAGATACGAGCATCAGTGGCACACACCCCTCCAGCTACTCCAAGGGAAGATTTGCCTACATGGTTCCCTCCACAGGTTGCAGGCACTTAAAGTGTTCCAGCCGCAACAAATAATGCTAGTGTGCCTAATTCATCTGTTTCTAACAATAAGAAGAATCCATCAGCAGTTACGGAACCCATGATTCAAACCACATCAGACGAGTCAACAACTAGTTCTGAAAATGTGCTAAGAAGGTCAAAAAGACAATCAAAGCATACCATAGGACTTATTAATATATAATCTATACTAATAAAAGGCAAAGCCTTTATTGACTGAGAGACTGACTCATTGACTCATCACTAATTCTCCAACTTCCCGGGAAGGTAGAAGCATGAAACTTTGGGAACTTGCTGAGTACACTCTTACGACGATAATTGGTGAAAAATAATTTTAAAATTCCCACTCATGGGGGTCGGGGGCCCAAATGTAGTTTTTCTTCTAATATGAGCTATATAAAAAATGATTCATCACTAATTCTCAAATTTTCCGTGTAGGTAAAAGCATGAAACTTTGGGAGGTTGTTGAGTACACTCCCGCGATGGTAACAGGCTTAAAATATTTAAATTATCACTCCCCGGTGGAAAATAAAAAGGGCGGGGGGCAAAATGTAGAGTTTTCTCCTTATATAAAAACGGACTCATCACTAATTCTCCAACTTCCCGTGTAGGTAGAAGCATGAAAATTTGGGAAATTGTTGAGTACACTTCCGTAATGGTAAAAGTAAAAAATATTAAAATTATCACTCACTGGGGCCGGGGACCCAAATGTAGTTTTAAACCTTATATGAGCTTAATAAAATTAGTTAAAACTTTGGATACTGTGTAAATGGATTTTGACAAAACTTGGAATATAAAAACTTGATGGCCTATATTAAAATACTATAGGGCATTTAAATTATATTTGTCATTCATTAGGAGTCGAGGGTCCTAACCTCTTTTCGGAAAAGTTTAAGAAATTTTAACCATTCGATTTCATACAATTTTTTATACAAATATTGACAAACAAATATACCCACCATGATCCATATTGAAATAAACTGTTGTTTTGAACTTAATATCTTACACCGATAGGGCCCCCAGGACCCTTTTATTTTAGTTTCTTTTTTAAGCCGTATAAATATTATTTTATTCATCCCACGGCGATTGAACTTTGGGAAGTTTTGAGTACGGTCCCGCAAAGGTTTCTGGAATTATTTTTATTTTATAAACACCACTTACTAGGGGCTTGGGGCCCGTAATGTCATTTTTAAACATGAGTTATAGAAAAGGTATTTTAAACAGTTGCTACTAGGTATATGGATGAATTATTTACTAAATTTGATATATTAAAAAAATCTATAGGGTAATGAACTTCTAACGTCTGTTCCTTTGGGGCCGGGGCCCAAAATAATTTTTTCATTAACTTTTAAAGCTTTATTTCCCATTAGATTTTAAACAATTTAAATAAATAAAGACACGTATCACCATAATGACCTAGATTGAAATCTTCAGGCCTTATGAGATATGCAAATCATGCATCCATTTTCCACGGGGGCCCTTAATGTAATTTTATTCCTCATTTGATTTTACACAAACTTGAGAAATATGACAAACAAGTATATCCATTATGATCCAGATTGAAAGCAATTGGTGTTTTGAATTGGTGTTTCGCGGGTTCTCAACGTTAACTGAAATCCTAATTTTCTGTTGCTAAGTGCGGGTATTTTGCTAGTTAACTATAACATATTGTGTGTTTGAATCTATGTATAAATGTCAAAATTGAAAGTAATCATGACATTTTCTTTTTGTGAGGGGAGATAATGTATGATATTTGAGATGTATTACACCGTAAAATACATATGTAAATAAAATCGCGTTTCCAAAATGAAGTTGAAAAGTTTTGTGTGCTTGCCTACAATTAATTAATCTATAAATAAATAAATAATCCCACGCAATACACCACAAACATTACAGGGTAAACCCTACACTGCGAAAATACACTTTGGGTTGAATTCAAATCGGTCCATCTAAGAACTTACATTATATTACAGAAGAAAAAAACAACGAACATTTTTTTTTAATATAAAATATTGTTGACTTTTTTCGAGAAATAAATACGTGATTGTTATAATATATACATATTATAATTATAACATAAATTATATACAGTGGTACCCGAGATACGAATGCACCAAGATACAAAAGGCCACTCGAAGAAATTTTTGTTCCAGGGGCGAAAAAAAACCCAAGAAACGAGAACTTTTAGCATAACATGACTGAAAAGGTTCAAACATATCGTGTTGTTGGGAAGTTTTATGACATTTGCCTGATTCGTTTCAGAAATATTGTACAAAGCAGGCAAAAACAAGCTTCCTTGGATCAATATTTTGCTAAGATACAATCAATATGCAAAGATGTTGGTGGAAGTGGGCGTAGAAAATAAAAGGTGAAACAAAAAGTAAAAAAAGAAATTAATTTAAAAAGCAAGTAAGAAATTTACATAAGTTTAAGTGCTATGTTACGTGTTTTCAGTGTAGAGTTGTACTAAATGTAAGAGTTTATTTATAATTAATTCATGTAAATTTTGTACCTAACGTATTATTTTTATAAAGATAATCGTTTCGTACATACTGCCGTAATGTTTTCTGTCATCCGTTCACCTCCCTTACCACATTCTCGACACTTCACCATATCGCCTCACTCGAAAGGTATGTTCACATTTGTATACATATTATTTTTAATTTATTTTATTCTGTTTTCATTGTTTATTATTATTTATTTGATTTATAATGAGTACTTTTAAGGATTGGAGAATCCTACTTTTGTTTTTCAATACTTTTCCATGATAATATCAATTTTTAATGTTGTTTCTGTGTGGCATGGAACGGAATAAGTATTTTACATGTAAAGCTCAGTTAGAGGTACGAAAAATCCCGATACGAAAGCCACCCCGGAATGGATTAATTTCGTATCTCGAGGTACCACTGTGTATTAATGCAGTGTTCAAAATTAATTGCATCAAATATGTCACTGTACACGGTTTTTCCACAGTTAAAGCGTTGCGATAATAAATGTTCCTCTTAGCTGCGGGGCTGAAGGTTCGCGAATCTAACTGCCCCACACCGCGCAGCATTTTAGAGTTGCCGCGCAGCAAATTCTGATAAGTATATTTGGGTGTTGGTGGGATGTAACATTTTGCATAGAAAAATATGATAATTTGCACACACGTTTTTTAAAATGTATTTGTATGCACATAAAACAACGAAAGTTAAAGTGATCATTGGCGATAATTAACGACACAACAGTTTAGATTGGTTCATTGATTTATTTCGAACGTTAGACAGTTGAGATTGCCAAATAATATCAATTAAAAGTCACCTTAGAGAACATTTATTAACTTAAATAATACTTGCGTTGCTTCGCCCTGTCACGAAGGGGTCCACCACCCGACCCCCAAACTCACCAGGCGTAACTCTTATTGTGTACATAAAGATGATGTACTTCTAACATCATTGCGTTCTAAGATATGGCATTGAAACAATAAATCTCTACAAGGTAAAACAGTTTTAGAACCATCCTTATAGTACAGTATGTAGAACCCGGTTTTTAAAATAAAGATTTCTTTTTTTTTATAGTTACTGTGAAATGGGAAACACAGAGCACTTGGCGACGATATTCCAAAGATTGAGATAAATCACAAAACGGATTTTCGTACACTGATAGCCTTTTTGATATATCACACAATAACTTTTTTATACTGATATACTTTTTGATATAAAAAATGAACTTTTTTATACTGATAGACTTTACATTTAAAATGTGGGTGAGACTGCATTCAGGCTTACTGATAAGTGGATGGATATTATGCAAACAGGGTATGAGTGAGCCTGACTTCTTGTCAGAATTTACTTTTAGACCAGTAACCAGTAATCTATTCTAATGCCATTGCATATTTTAATTTTGTTAAAAAATTATAATATTGGAATTATTTTGTATCAATTGCAGAGGATAGGCATCAAGACTTCGTTCTAGACAAAATAGATTAAATACACGCTATTGAGGAGCAGTGTGAGATCAGTGTGAACCAAACATTGACTTTGATGGGGTTCTAGTGTTTATATCTGTAAATATAGATTTATATTTATACTAGCAACACAGCCCGTCCAATGACGGGGATAAGTGTAGGGTGACCCCCCCACTCCACAGTCTTTCCATAGACCCTACCTCTCCCCCCCCCCAACACCGTGGTCTGTCGAGAGACCCTACCTACCCTCAACCGCTGTTTGGTGAGAGACCCGCCGTCTCAACCGGTCATACTTGTGTATCCAGTAAATTAAACAACCCCGTAAAAACAAATTTTTTGACTATAAATCCCTTATATATGAGACATAACTAAAAGTATTTAGCATGTTCAAACG
Source organism: Ampullaceana balthica (assembly GCA_944989445.1). Taxonomy (NCBI): domain Eukaryota; kingdom Metazoa; phylum Mollusca; class Gastropoda; family Lymnaeidae; genus Ampullaceana; species Ampullaceana balthica. The sequence continues at coordinate 64,264 of CALYLW010000356.1, forward strand.
CTTAAAACATTTACACACTGAAACCGACTGATCTCCACTTGCTATAAAACCGGGGGAGGAGAGATGTGGTATTCGATGGCTATCGTGAACTCAAGCAAGGAACATGTGATTGCAAACAACAACAGACGCTACATGAGTTATATAGAACTAAACTTTAAAACCATCAATTTAATTACGGTACAGACTTCAATTCATTTTATTCTTTTTACTCCACTTATAAAAACGTGTTTTTTAAATCTTTTTTTACCTCTATTTTTTTTTATACCAAACACATCATAAGCGCACGCCCAACGTTTTAATAACACGTTGATGTGGTCACGGGGTGAACTCATGGATGTCAACAAAGCAGACGGATAGAGATGCTTATAAAGAGATAAACTAAAAATGCATTAATTTAATTACGGTACAATCGATCGATCTAAAATTTTGATACAATGCATTGTTAGGTGACACACGTCTATGTGCAAAATTTCAGCTTGATAGCATCACGTAAAGTGTGTCATTTTTTACTTTTGTTTTTCCGCCACCATCGAACGACAGAGATGACGACAGAGAGACAAGATTTCAAAGTTAATATAAGGGATTTAATTAAACAACCCCGTAAAAACTAAGTTTTTGACTATAAACCCCTTATATATGAGACATAACTAAAAGTATTGATTATGTGCAAACACGACAAACTTTTACAGACTGAAACCGAAATTATCTCCCCTTGCTTTAAAACTGGGGGAAGGGGGAGGGGGTGTGGACATGGACAGGTGGCGTCAATGCGTTAACTCAACTCCAGGTGGTTTACCTGGTTAAAACACGAGATGTGTTCACCTGTGGCTGGCGCGAAGTCAATTGACCCGTAAAATGTAAACAATATCGACTTCTACTTATAGTTTTATATAGATAAACTAAAAATGCATTAATTTAATTACGGTACGTTTAATAGTTAAGGAACGAAACGAAACAATTCAGTTTTAATAAATCAACGCTGGCATCGTTGCTTCGTCAATAACGTCCTTTTAAAATCAACGATAGTAGCGTTGTTCCGGAGAAAAAGAGTTAAGAAACAAGCACCAAACTTTTTTTACTAGTTTTATATAACTTGCTTTGTAAGTTTAATCGGACATCCCATCTCACTATTTGTTTATAATTCTTTCACGCGCCAGTTCACGCGTTGACGCCGACAGTCGATGTTCACACCCCTACCGTCCCTGCGCCCGGTTTTAAAACCAGGGGAGATAATTCTGTTTCAGTCTGTTATTGTCGCGTTTAAACATAATCACTACTTTTAGCTATGCCTCATATATAAGGGATTTTAGGTCAAAAACTTTGTTTTTACATCTATTTCATTCGATTTACGTCTGCTAGAGTTAAACCTCAGCAGTCCGCCTTAGTGACCGGAATAACCCAAAGTTGAAATATTTTCGATTTACAGTAAGTATGTCTGGTCATGCCTTTAATACATTTAAATCATCTGTTTCTGATCAATGTGATCGATCCAAATTTATTTTAACTTTTCATCCTCATAATTTTAAAGCCTGCCAGGTGATTCTCAAAAACCGACCAATCCTTATGGCTGACCCTCTAACTCGGCAGGTCTTCAAAAAACCTCCTCTTTTTGCTTTCCGGAGAGATAGAAGCCTCAGAGATATTCTTGTAAGAAGTCACCTTCCGACAATGAAAGCACATATTGGAACAAAAGGTTGCAACCGTAACCGTTGCAATACTTGTCCATATGTGATGGAAATTAACAACATTTCTTTCCCTCTTGAATAATTCTTAATAAAAGATGGATTCACTTGCACAAGTCGCAACGTCATTTATGCAATTCTTTGCAAGAGGTGTAATAAAATTTACGTGGGTGAGACTGGTCGTCGTCTTGGAGATCGGTTTAGAAAACACCTGTATAATATAAATAAACAGGCTCAATGTCCTGTTTCTAAACATTTTAACAGTGTTGACCATAACGGCATATCAGATATTGCAGTAACTGGTATTTTATATGCAAGCAATACCCATGATAGAGTCCACATGGAAAATAGACTCATAAAAAGATTTGGTAAGTTGGCTCCATATGGAATTAACCAAATTCATAATTTTACTTAACTGCATAATCTTGTTCCCGTTGTGGTTTTTACTGTAACTTTGGATACTTCCCCCTTTTTGCTATATCCTGTGTCCATGTTTGTTTTTGTTTTTCCTTTCTTTTTATTTAACATAAATATTTTAAAATACAATATGTTTTAAAAATATTATTATTACTTATGTAAGTATTGTAAGAATGTATTTTATGTTGTACTGATGAAGGCATTAGCCGAAACGTTTACTGTCGTATCAGTCTAAAAATAAAGCTCAAATTTATTGTTTTCATTGCACAATTTGTTTGTGTATTTTGTATTTTATTTAAAAGCTTTATTGCAGTCCCATTCTATATGAAGTCAGAAGAGACCTTTAGTTCCAAATTTATGAAAATGTAAAAATTTAAAATGAGACAGGAACGTTAAATCGTAGGTGAAATCGATTATCTCGTTGTTCGCTATGACTGTAAGACTAGGGTGCTTGCTAGCATAGATATTGATACACTAAGTTTAAACTGAGCACCCTAGTTTCTTCTGACTGTAAATTTCACATTTTAAATTTATTTTCTACTTTTTAGTGTATTTCTAATATAAGACTAGTTTTTAAAAAGTGTTTTTTTTTAAATATATATATTTTTTTTTAATGAATAAACGAAGTCTTGGGACAAGAAGGGGTGATAATCCTCAACCCAGCGTGCCCACCAGGTGGTGGATAGTGGGACGTCCTCAACTGACAGAGGGCAGCTTTGAATACACAATAAACAGCCGCGGACCAACTGGAAACATCTGTCATTCATCGTCATTTGTCCTTTGAGTTCCTTGTGGAACATAAGGCCTCTGCCAAAGCTCGCCACTCTACACTGTCCCTTGCCAGTCGCTTCAATTCTTCCCAGCTCTTCCCAGTTCTTCCAGCCTCGTCTAACATGCTCCATCCCCATGTTCGCTTGGGTCTTCCTCGTTGTCGTTAGCCCTGGGGTTTCCTATCTTAGGCCTGCCTAGCCCTGCTGTTATCTTTCCTAAGGGTGTGTCCAATCCATCTCCACTTTCTTTCCATGATTTGTTGTTCTACTGACTTTGTCCACACCTCTCCCACAGCTTGGAGTTTCTGAGGCATCTGTTAACGAAGGTCTGGAGTCTATTTTTTGTTGTCTCTGTCATTCGCCATGTTTCGGATCCATAAAGTATGACCGTTTTAACGTTGGTGTTAAAGATCCTTACTTTTATTTTGACAGAGATGTATGTAGATCTCCAGACCTGTTTCAGATTGGCAAAAGCATGTCGCTCCAAATGTATTCTTCATTTGATGTCCTCATCTGTTCCCCCTGATACACTGACCACACTCCCAAGGTATAAAAAGTTGTTTACTTGCTCCAAGTTACGGTTTGCTACTTGTATGACTCCATCTTGTTGGTAGTTTATGTTCAAAAATTTTGTTGTTGTTTTTTTTAATGTTTTTTTTGAGTCCTACTCTTTTCCCAGTCTCGCTCAAGGCTGTGATTGTGTTTTGCATGTCTTGAAGTATGTGGGACAGAATGGTCAAGTCATCTGCAAACTCCAAATTTTCTAGTTTTTGCATTAGGTTCCACTGGATTCCTTTTCCTGAGCTTGCATAAGCTTGTTTTGTGACCCGGTCTAACACAAGAAGGAACAGAAATGGTGAGAAGAGACATCCTTGTTTGACTCCAGTTGTGACATGGAATTCATCTGTTAGTCAACCATTATGTACTACTTGGCAGGTGAAGTTTTCGTACAGATTTAGGATGATGTTTGTTATTTTGTTTGGTATTCCATAGTGCCTCATTATTGACCATATAGTTTATCTATTAATGCTATGAAAGGTCTTTTCAAAGTCCACAAATCTGGCATAGAGTGGAGATTGCCATTCAATAGATTGTTCTATAATTATCCGGAGTGTTGCTATTTGGTCAATGCATGATCTTCCTCTTCTGAAACCAGTTTGTTCTTCTCTCAGGAGATCATTGCAGGCATCCTTTATTCTGTTGAGTATTGTTCTGCTAAAGACTTTGCTTGGTACTGATAATAGGGTAATTCCTCACCATTTCTCATATTGTGACAGATCCCCATTCTTTGGAATTTTAATCAGTAAGCCATTTTTCCATTCTGCAGGAGGGGGTTTCAGTTGACCAAATTTTGTTGAAGATACTTTGGCGTTGGTTAATGATTTCAGCTCCTCCTCCTTTTAGGACCTCGGGTGGTATGTTATCTAAGCCTGCTGCTTTCCCTGTCTTCATTTGATTGAAGACCATCCATATTATTTCTTCTTTGGATATCTCTTCCATATTTATGTCCAGTGTTTCTCCTGTGGTCAGATCCGGTGGATTTAGAGGGGTCGGTCTGTTTAGCACTTCCTGGAAATATTCTTTCCATCTTCTAAGCTTGTCATCTATGGAGGAAAGGACTTTACCTTGTTTGTCTCGGACTGGTGCATTGTAGTTAGATTTCTTACCACTCAAGAGTTTAGTAATTTTCTATAACTGTTTTACATCTCTTTTTCCTGCTGCTTCTTCTGCTTGTTTAGCTAGCTTTTTATAAAATGTTCATTTGTCATTTCTAGGCATTTGTTTGAACTCTTTTGAAATTGTATGGTACTCTTGTTGGGTAAGTTGTTTATGTTTTCTTGTTTTGGCTTGATTTACTTTTTGTTTTACATGTTTCCTATCTTCAATTCTTTGCCATGTCTCATCGCTGATCCAGTATTTTTTTGTTTTCCGGGGCAGGTTTTAGTATTTCATTGCAAGATCCTATAATGATTTCTTTGAAGTTATCCCAGGTTTTGTCTGTTTCCTTCATTATCATCATCTAGTTGCAGTGCAGCAAATCGATTTTTAAGGGTTAGCTGTAGTTCGTTCTTTTCCTGTGGGTTTCGGAGCTTGCCTAGGTCAAATATAATTCGCATGTCTGTTTTGGCCTTTGGTTGGCTAGCTTTTTTTTTAGCTTGGTCACAACAAGATGGTGGTCTGATCCAATGTCTGCTCCTCTTTTTATTCGTACATCCTGTAATGTGCTTCTCCAGGTGCGGCATATAGTGATTTGGTCTATTTTATTCTCTGTTTTGTTCTCTGGTGAGACCAACGTTACTTTGTGGCAATTGCAATTTTTGTGTGAGAAGATGGTGCCTCCAATCACCAGCTCATTGAATGTGCAGACGTTTGCAAACATCTCTCCATTTTCATTCATGTTGCCCAGCTCTCTATGTTGTCATTGCCAACTTTAGCATTCATATCGCCCATGACGACCAGTATGTCTCTTTTCTGTGTTTTACACATTATACTTTGAAGTTGTTCATAGAATGAAACTTTATCTTCCTCAGGTGCAAGGTTGGTTGGAGCGGAAACAGCTGTAAATACACAATAAACAGCCGCGGACCAACTAACAACAGCTGTGAAAACACAATAAACAGCCGCAGACCAACTGGCAATAGCTGTGAACACAAAAGAAACAATCTTGGACCAACTGGAAACAGCTGTAAATACACAATAAACAGCCGCGAACCAACTAACAACCGCTGTGAAAATACAATAAACAGCCGTGGACCAAATGGCAGTAGCTATGAAAACACAATAAACAGATGCGGACCAACTGGCAATAGCTGTGAATACACAATAAACAGCCGCGGATCAACTGACAACAGCTGTGAATACACAATAAACAGCCGCGGACCAAATGGCAGTAGCTGTGAATACACAATAAAACGCCGCGGACCAGTTAGCAACAGCTTTGAAAACACAATAAACAGCCGCGGATCAACGGGCAACACCTATGAATACACCATAAACAGCCGCGGGCTATTGGCAACAGCTGGGGGGGACAGATTCAAAAACACAATTAACAGCCGCAGACCAACTGGTAACAGCTTTGAAAATACAACAAACATTCACAAACCGGCTGGAATCAGCTTAGAGAACACAATAAACAGCTGCGGACCAACTGGCAAGGAGAAATACGTGTTACAGCTGTGAGATTATATCCTAATAGAAAAATGAATTTGTGCAACAAAAAACACTAACGTCAAAGAGGACGTACCATGATATTCAAATATAACAAAGGTGTTCATACAACTACGTGTGAAAAAGGAAGCTATGCAGCATTTTACTAGAACTGTTTTGTGAATAAATAAAATATACAAAAAATGTCACATAAATGACTATAAAATACGAAGTTTATATATTACAAATAAGCGACGTCAGTTTGGAGTAATATGAAAAATAATAATTGATGAAATACTCAAATTAATTTACAAAAATAAGAATAATGTGAGAACTGTGTCAATATCAAACTTTTTAAAAATAGATACAAATTATACAAATTAATTTGGGGGGAAAAGGTGCTAAAATGTCACTTGCACTTATTATTATTAGATAAATTTGTGTTTTTACATATGACCAACATAAATGTGATTTTATAAGTTATGAAAGATTCAATTTCTATTTGTTAATGTTATATGGCTAGTCAGTTTTATAAAATTGTTCATGACTTTTTTAAAATTAAAATTAATGTGAGCGTTTTGTACCTGCACAAACACATTTTGTTGACATATACCTTAAGTTATGAACTGGTCATCAGTGGATGTTGTAGCATTGTTAACTTATAACTTATTTTAACTTATACCTAAATTTATGGACTGGTTATCAGTAGATATTGTAACTTTGCTGTCTTATAACTTGTAGTACTTGTACCTAAAGTTATGGACTCGTCGTTAATGTATGTTGTAACATTGTCGACTTATAACTTATAGTAACGTATACCTAAAGTTACAGACTGGTCATCAGTGGATGTTGTAACATTGCATGATGGTTCCATGGAGAAATGTTTGTATTTTAGTTGCCAAAATGAATGCAAGATTGTATGTTACTAAAATATATGAAGTGAATTGTTATAATAAAAAATGATGCGTGCAATTCTGTGAACCCGTTCTTTGTCACACAGAAACCCACAGTTGCTATGGTAACTCAGACCAACAATTGCGACCGTTGGATTCCGCGCGTCATGGTTGACCCCACTTTGACTTACTCGTATGCAATGAACCGAATCTTACTTCACGGAATGTGACTTTCGGTTCATACCAGACGAGTCACTGAACCATGCCGATCATTTTTGAAGCTGATTCAGTGTTTTAGATTTGTTCAAATATGAAATTTTACAATTATTTTTGTTTATGTTGATTTAAACTATGTCTTAAGTATTTTTGTGGTACGTGCAATTATCTTTGGAACTATTTGTCTTTAAACTCTACACTAAAATTGTTGACATGTACAGCTTTTTAACATTATATTTGTAAGGATTTTTCAAACGGGGAATTTTATAACTTATATGGTTTGCGGTTTTTTTATAACAATTACAGTCAATAATTGTTTGCTTATGCAATGAGTTTTTGAATATGTTTGACAGTATAAAACTGCAACACTTTGTTTATATAACTGTACTGTATATTATTGTATAGCTTTACTAAAATAAATTAAATTTATCTTCTTAAAACCTAATATTTTTTTTATTTATCGCACTTGACAGTTCACATTTGTTGTCCTTATTGAATTTGATTCATTTTCTTCTACAGTTGTGGGGTGGGGAGAGAGAAGAAAGAGAAAAATAGGGAGAGCGGGAAGCAAAATAAATCCCAGTCATGTATAGTTTTATTAGTGTTAATAGAAGAGGTAACCATATCTCAGAGTTGTTAACAATACTAAAATAAATTATTGGCAATACCAATACCAATACTGCCCTGTAAAATCTATTGGCAATACCAATACCAATACAATTTTAAAACCAGTATTGCAATACCAATACCAATATTTATTTATTATTGCCTTACCAATACCAATATTTGGGTCATTCGACGAATAAAATGCAAAGACGTCATTCATCGCTCTATATCACTTACATCGATAAACGATAACAACATTTTTGGCAAATTTAGACATTGTATTTTTAACCAAATTTTTTTCAATAGTTAACACTTGCTTCATCAGTTTTCCTCAAAGCATTCAAAAGTCTTTGACAACATATTAAATAAGTCAGCACACCTTAACGTCCTTAAGCAACAGGATTTTTAATATGTATACTGTACACATATTGTGAATGAATGAATGATGATGGATGGATGAATGAATGGATGAATGAAACAAATGACTGTCATAGAAAAGCAAATGATACATAAACGGTTAAACATCCTGCTGAAGTGTCTGCCAAGCAATTATTAATTGTTATGAAACGCGTCTCTTCAGTGCTTCAATAAGATGCGAACGCTGTAAATCATCATCTATCCAGTCCAACTTGAATTTGGGATGTACAACGGATGCCAGCTGAGCATCAAAGCTGTCAAACATGTTTGAAAATCTTCTATCGATTGCATTCAAAAGACATGAAGCTAATGGAGAACAAATTACGAGCCGATCATTCTTTCCTTGATCAAGAAACACTTTTAACTGAGCCTTCACCACGACAAGTGTTGGTAGAAGGAAACCAAGTCCAATGTCTTTTTTAGTTTCACCCTGCAAAATATCTAGTCCACAACAAACAGGCTTCATAACAGCAACATACTCTTTAACAAATGTTTTCTGTACTGGCTGTAGTCTTTTTATATCAAGTTCATCACAAAGTTTGTCAAACTTAACTTCCATGTCACTTACACAGAGAAAGTTTTAAACTCTGGTGACATCATCATACATTGAATTCCACCGGGTTTCACCAGGTGTTACCAAAAGCATACCAAGTGAATCCTTGATCTTTTCAGAAGCTACAACTGATCGGTTTCATTCAAAAATTGTTTGGCAATGTCACTCGCAAGATGGTGACACTAAAGAAAAATTTATTATATTCAGCTTTATTCACAACCAATGTTGTAGAGAATTTATTGACTATTGCTTTTAGTATTGGTTAAAAACCAATACCAATATCAAAAATAATTATTGGCAATACCAATACCAATATCAAATTTCAAGAAGTATTGCAATATCGTCCCAATACTTAAAAAAGTATTGGCAATACTACCAATACCAATACAATATTGCAATATTAACAACCCTGATATTCCTATATAATAAAAGACAAGTTTCTGTCCGGTCATCGATAGCGATTGGTCCCTCAAACTCCTACAGACTCCTACAGCCAATCACTGGCGGAGAAAAACTAAATCTCATTTACATATTGAACGACGTTCAAACGAGTTATTTTTGGTGCAGTTTTTTTTCCAAGAGTTTATTTTGAGCAGTGGGCGTAGGGATTTGTAGTTTAAACATTTTTTACGGGTTATTTGTTATAACTCTGGACAGACCACGGCATGGGGAGGTAGGGTCTCTGGACAGACTGACGGTGTGGGGGGATGGAGCTATGGTCTCTGGACAGATAGGGTGGGTAATGTTGTTATAACTATAATGTATAGTATTTTTGACGTGATACACATGTATGGCTGGTCGAGACGGCGGGTCTCTCGACAAACCGCGGTGTAGGGGAGGTAGGGTCTCTCGACAGACCGCGGTGTGGGGGGGGGGAAGGTAGGGTCTCTGGACAGGTGGGGGTGAGTAATGTTGTGATGTCCTACCATGATCTTCACCCTACACTTATTCCCGTCCTTGGACGGCTGTGTTGCTAGTTTATATAATAACAATTAAACAAACCCGTAAAAACAAAGTTTTTGACTATAAATCCCTTATATATGAGACATAACTAACAGTATTGATTACTTTCAAACACGACAAACATACAGACTGAATCTGTCTTAACTCAACTTTGCTTCATAACCCTGGAAGGGGGGGGGGAGAGGGGAAAAGTCTGGTCACCGATTTGCTTGACCGAGCTGAGCGCGACACGTAAAATGTAAACAAAGGCACCCCGGTTCTTCGATGGGTCACCTCAAAGCGTCAACTCAAACTTTCACGTGGGAAAAAACAATAACAAACCGTGAATTTGAATTACATACGTTATATAAGGAAAAACTAAAAATGCATTAATTTAATTACGGTACAATCGATCGATCTGAAATTTTTATACGATGCATTGTTAGGTGAGACGGGTCCGTGTGCCAAATTTCAGCTAGATCGGATTACTGGAAGTTGGTCATTTTCTACTTTTGTTTTTCCGCCCGCCCGCCCGCCCATGAGATGACGACAGACAGAGAGAGACGGCGGTGAAGTTATTATAAGGGATTTAAAAATAAAACGTAAATGTAAAAATAAATTATCCTGGAATTGTTTCTTCATCTCAGCATGTTTTAGTATTTATCATTATCAGTGTCAAAAATGTGTTGTTTTTTTTTGTTTGGTTTCTCGTATCAAGAACAAGGACTAAGAGTATAAGAAATACTTCTGTAACTCATTTTCCACATTCGCCAGGCCCCACAATAAATCTGGTAACGTTATTTAGGGGGCCATCCATATATTACATACGCAAAAAATTCTCCCCCCCCTGTTGCTACCCGTACATTAGCAAGACCCCTTCCCCTGTGCATACGTACAAATTCGCTCACCCCTCCCCTCTTTGAAAGAATCATTTTTAAGCCAGAGTCAAAAGATATTGGTTTTACTCTTTGAAGCCGTCCATAAATGACGTCACACGCCTAAAAAAGGGGGGAGGGTGTCACGCATTTGTGACGAGGGGGAAAGGGGTGTTTAAGAAATGGGACATCACATCAAAATGCGCATAAAAATATATGATTGCTCGCAATTTATTTTATGACCTTTTCAATGGATTCACACGTGGTACGATATTAGAGTGCAGCCTTAGAATGAATACATACTTAAACTTAAATGATAAAAAGTGAATGAGTGATTTTAAATTTGTGAATGGTTTGCGTTACTTATAACATCCACACCCCCACTATGTAATCAAACAAATGTTCTAGGAATCCGTTAATTAGGACTAGAAATTACGAATACTTTGTTTGACCTTGGTTTTCCCCCCTTCAAAAATAAAAAAGGTGCTTGTCGGAATAGGTTGCACTTTTAAAATTCCCAAAAATGCCGCCCCTAAATGTGTGCCGCCCGGGGCGGACCACCCCCCTCTAGATACGCCACTGGATGGGATCAAAGTGATTGTCTGTTCTCAGATTATTTTTTTAAAATAAATATTGGAACTTTTCAAAAGTTTTATTGCCCATGCAATATCACAATTTGTGCCCTGCCTGACTTTACTAATGAGATTGACATGAGTTAATATCTCATACCATATCACGAACAATACGAAATTTGATTAGGTGTGCTACGTATGCAGTCCATCTCTTATTGAATTATCTATATCTTTGTTTTCGTTAATGATTAGCAATGCATCATATATTTGACCAATTTTATACCTCAACGACTTACCCAACGGGTGTTACTGCGAGGTTTTAAGTTTAGTTCCAGGGCGGCCTTAGGGCAAGGCGAACGAGGCAACCGCCTTGGGCCCCGCGCTTTGACTTTTTTTATAACAACACTTTTAAAAAATAAAATAACGTTATTTTATTTATAATTTTAGGCTAAAATATTTAGAAACATAGCAGACTAATATAATAAAACATTATAATTACCCTAAATCATATTCAAGAAGAAATTTTGCTAGAGCATTTTAGTAAGAATATATGAATATGGTTTCAGGTGTAAAATTAAATAAGAAAACGCAAATTTTAGGTTTTAACTTGCTATGGTAAGTGGAAAAAAAGTGTTAGAACCATGGTAGCAATGTTCCCTTTAGGCAGTGCGGCTACGCAGATATTTGACCGACGCCACCCAGGAGTTTAGAAGCACCGCGCAACAAATTTTGTAAAATATTGCACAAAAAATGGACGTTGTGCAACTTTGCACACGAGTTTTTTTTATACTTTGCACACGGACCAACGAAGCTTAGACTTAGAGGGAACATTGCATGGTAGGCAAACGATTTCTCTCAATGGACACAATAACCTTTATAAACATTTTGAAAATTCACTTTAGTCAAAAGTTTAAAACCAAAATGTTCGTGTAATCGTCCGGAAATTAGTTTATATTTATCGGCCGAAATATACCTTTTGAATACCAGTACATTTATAAGTAGTGGGTCGATTAATCAGTAAAAAAAATTAATCGTCACATTTCTAAAACTACCCCCTCCCCTTCGTCACAAATGGTTGTCCCACTCCCAGGGGTGGACTGGGGCGCCGGGACACCGGGAAAATTCCCGGTGGGTTGCCAGGACCAGTGTTATAATAATAATTTATCTTGAAAAAATGTCCTGTTTGTTGCTTCTCTGTACTACATAAATACAGTTTAAATGGGCAAACATACAAGCATCTCTTTAGTGCATATAAACTCATATTGACTCAGACGTCTACCCAAGTAGCTTGTGAGAGATATTTCTCTAAATTGAATTCAGTGCCGGCCTTAGGGCAAGGCAACTGCCTTGGACCCATCGCTTTTCAGGGCCCCGCGCTTTGACTAAACATTTTTACTACTTTTTACAATTTGACTTCTATTACGCAATAATTTTTTTTTATAACAGAGTATCAAGAAACCTTTATATTTATTTTTTCAGAATAAAATAATTAGAATAAATCCGTACTAATATAATAAAATATTATAATCATCCTAAATCCTAATGCAAAAAAAATATTTTTCCTAGCGTATTTATGTATCCAGAACATTTTAAAAAAGAGAACGCCACTTTTAGGGTTTAATTGCTATGGTAAGTGATATAAAAATGTGTTAGACTGTCTGATCATGATAAATCAAAGGGACATATGACATCTACTTTGGAATGGTTTGAGATGAAAAACAGGCTTACAAAACAATGACAATCGACAAGCAAGCTAAAAAATAATAAACTGAAAAGGCTCGTTGGCATAGTGTATTTTAACGTCTCATGACCATTGTCCATTTTCTCGCTCAGCTATTTCGTAGTTCAGTTGATAAATACATCAGGCACACAATGGAAACTTGTTGGGTCTCGTGGAATTGCTAGCAAAATTTGTTTCGGTTTTGCCGGAAAATATATGAAGAATAAAAATTGATGAAATTCATGATCACTACTTCAGGAAAGTGCATTTTGAACGAACTCATTTCGTTGATGGGAAATAAGGTAAGGAAAATTATTGTAGGAAGAGTAAAATGCCCTAAATACTTTTCATTAATAGCCTACTTTATTGCACACCGTGCAACTGTCACCAAGAACAGATGTCACTGACAATGCGCTATGTAAGTCAATGAGGTGGATTTTCTGAAGTAACTCATGAGCACTTCATACGTTTTCTAGAAGTGGAAGAAATTACTAGGCAACAAATGCTTGGTGTATTACTATTGGCAGGGCCGGCCTTAGGGCAAGGCGAACGAGGCAACCGTCTTGGGCCCCGCGCTTTTCAGGGCCCCGCACTTTGAAGAAACATTTGTTACTACTTTTTTTCAATTTTACTACTATTTGCAATACTTTTTACTTTATTTATTTATTTAATTTATTTTTTAAAAAATTTTTTCAATAGCAACGTTATCAAGAAAATTTAACAAGATAAAACGATTAGAAAAATAAAGTGTTAATATAAGAAAATATTATCAATTATTATCATCCTAAATCCTATTGCAAAAAGTATTTTTTCCTAAGCATTTAGTAAGCATTGATTGATTCGGGCGAACATTTTTTTTTAAAGCCATTTTTAGGCTTTAACTTGCTATTCAAAGACCATTTCGATTTAAGGACACCCTCCCGTCGACCGAAAAGTCTTATAAATTTAGCACCTAGGAACAAAATGTTTTGTTTCCGTTGCAAACTTTTTGGCAACAGTTTGTCTGCTTTGGCATATGACTAGATTTGTGCCTGGAAAAATGCCGGTGTGCGACTGTATGCTCATGATAAATTAAAGGGACTTGTATTATCTACTTTGAAATGTTTTGAACTGCCATGGAAAACAGGCTTACAGCACGATGCACAATTTTTATTGACAAGCAAAGTAAAAAAATGATAAATATTGAAAGGCTCTTTGGCATAATGTATTTCAACGTCTCATGGCCATTGTCCAATTTCTTGCTGAGCACAACATGGCTTTTCGACGTTAAGTGGATAAACTACATCAGGCATACAATGGAAACTGTTATGGTCTCGTTGAATCACTGGCAAAATTTGATCCGGTTTTTGTAGGAGCATATTCGAAGAATACAAACTAATAAAGTTCATGATCACTACTTTTGAAGGCGAAATCAAAACGAGTTCATTTCGTCGATGGGAAATAAGGTAAGGAAAATTATTGTAGGAAGAGTAAAACCAGTAAATACTTTTCAATAATACTTGATTGCACACCAGACCAAAGTGATCAAGAACAGATGTCACTGACAATTTGCTATGTAAGCCCAGGAGGTGGAATATTTTGAAGTAATTAATGAACACTTTATACGTTTTATAAAAGTAAAAGAAAGTACTAAACAACACCTGCTTGATGTCTTACTATTGGAACTGACAAAATTTTGCTTAGATGTTTCTGATAGCCGCGGTCAAGGAAACGACAACGGTGCGAACATTATGAAGGGGCATAAGTCAGGTGTACAAGCTTGTCTTTTACCATAAAATCCTTGGGCATTTTGCCATTTTTTACCCCTTTTACCTTCACAGTTATAAATTGCTGCTATGTGATATGGCAAAAACTTGTCCTGGTGCAATGACCTTTTTTTAGTATAATTCAACAAAATTATTTTATTGTTTTATTTTCTGCTTCAACACAGCGATAGGCTATCCTTTCCAAGTAAGTTCCAAATATTTGTGAAACAAGATGGGAAACCGTGTGGGACAGTTTCAAGGCAGTGCGATATCAAGCAGCCGAAATCTATGATGCACTTTTCGAAGTTACAGAGCAAAGTTGTGATCCAAAAGCTTGAAGTAAAGAAGTCATTGTGCAAAAAAAAACTTAATAACTTCTATTTGATTGTTTTCATTGCTTTTTTATGCGTCATTTTGTTCCAATTTAATTACAGCAGCAAAGAAATACAAAATATATCAGTCAATCTAGCAACTGCAGTTGACAGCATAGAACATACTTGCAAATGATCTTACAGAAATGAAGGTTTTGAAACAGCAATAGCAATTGCGAAAGAAATTTCCACGGACTTACAATTTGAAACCATTTAATTTAAAGAAAAAAAATACAAATAAAGGAGAGGATGAAGGATTTGTAGATGCACAAGAAAATTTTCGCAGTTTTTAATCTGTTATGTCGATGGACCGTCGCTTTGAACAACTACGAAGGCATCATGCCTTGTTTCGATTTTTAAAAATAAATTTCATCAATTAGAAACAAAAATGATCTACTAAATTGCAGTATGAATCTGGAGAAAAAGCTAAGAGCCTGCGAAAATTAGGATCTTGATGGTTCATGGTTTCTGTAGAGTTGCAATCATTGAGTTCCATAACTCCTGCAGTCACCTACAGCTATCTTGTTTAGATTGTGCAGTTTCTTACTTTCCAAAACAAACACATTGCACTTCGAATACTTGTAACTTTTGTATTCCTGTCACTATGGCTTCCGGAGAAAGACTCTTTTCGAAACTAAAACTTTTAAAAAACTATATCTGATCAAAAATGATTTAAGATCTGATCAGTAGCTTGGCAATAATTTTGTCAATTGAGAATACTGTAGTTATGGATGTGACTATCATTAACTTATTTCAGATTTTGCAACCGCCAAAGCTCGCTAGTGTATATAGTTTATAATGTTAAGTTATATATATATATATAAATTTTCAATTATCAAAACAAAACAAAAAACAATACTTTAGTTATTAATATCTTCATGAGTTTTAGGATTTTCAATTAAATGAATGAAACTGTACTAACTGATGTGTCAGTGATAAAATAGAATATTTAAAAAATAATTTATTTTTTATTTCCCATTATTTTAATAATAGATACGAGCCGCGGCATAGCATACGCCCAGTGGCGTAGCTAGAACTTTTGCCGCCCGGGGCGGTTTCCAATTTGCGCACTTTTTAGGGGCCATCCATAAATGACGTCACGCACCTGGGGGATGGGAGGGAGTCACATACGTTTGTGACGATGTGTGACGAGGGGGGTGCTTAAGAAATGTGACGTCGCGTCAAATCGCGCAACTTTAAATATATTTCAACTTAAATATTTGATTACTGACACTTTATTTAATGACGTTTATGTAAAACGCGTGTTACGATATTATAATGCAGCGCTACACTAAAAACATACTTAAATGGCAAAAATTTAATTGGAAACATGCTCATTTTCAAACAGAAAATACTTTTATTGGGGATGAGGGGGCCAAAGCTTTGTTACGTCTTATTGAAGAAGGGGTCAACGTTTTTATGACGACGTGTGAAGAGGGGGGGGGAGAGGGGGTGAAAATCAGCCAAAATAGCGTGCTTCATTTCTGGACGGCCACTTAGTCGATTATATTATGGTTTTTAAAAATTAATAAACATTAATAAATAATTGTAATTGAAACGAAGTAAAGTTGGGGAACATGTTTACCATTGCATGCCATATTTATGTAAGCAGTAATAAAAAGAGGCCGCATAAGATTATATACCTATAAATAGACATTTATAAAAATGCAATATACTTTTTTTAAAGGCCAGAAGAAAGTTACTGAGGTCGCAGGTCCCCCCCCCCAACCCATGAGACAAAACAAATTCCAAATTTACAACCACATTACCAATTACTATTCTTATATTTTGTATTTATAAGTAAATAATTTTTTCTTTACAAACAAAGAAATTGTATACATTAGCAGTGGTGTAAACAATGGCTTGACATAGGGACAGCTAAATCTCTAATTTTTTAATTTTTATTTAAATAAAAGGCGCCAAAAATAAATTAGTCAATGGCGTCAAAAACCCAGTTACGCCTCTGTACATTAGTATGTAAACATATTTATACATTTATTTTCCTAATTTTCATAATAGAAAAATCTTGTATTATGCTATCAAAATTAAAATTCTTTGTAATATCATGTTCTATGGACAGTATTGCAAGATTTTGTTGTCTTTAATCGCTCATTGTGGAACGAAGATAATACTTTTTTTATCAACTTCAGTTTGGAGAAACTCCTTTAACAACTAGCGACACTGATAGCAATAGATGAAAAAATTCATAGCAAAATTTCAATGTTGGGTACAGAATTTTCCAATCTATATTGTTGAATAAATTTTGAAAGATCAAGGGTGCCTTTTCCCCCGTTCTTCTAACATAATGCTTCGTTTGTAGTGTAGGTACAGCCATAAAAACCTGGATCCTTTTTATTTCCATATTGAACTGTCAATTTCAATAAAGTAATTTATTTGATCTTCAAATGTTTCATTTAGTATGTTACATGGTATTATATACGAATATTTTCTTGCAAGGACAAGCAACTCATCAAAGCGTTATTTTATTTTATAATTCCATCCATGGATAAAAACATTTCTCGTTGTACTTCTTGTTCTAAAGATAGAACCACTTCTTCTGAATTGTCCCTACTTATATTTTTTCTCCTTTTAACTAGGCGTTCAGTTGATATCTCCATCTCTTCACAAATTGTTTGGCTGATATAACAGCATTTTGTATTAGCACATCTCTTTGTTCCATCCAATGGCTTTGCATTAATTTTAAAAAATGACGGGTTCCCATAAATTGAGATAACATAGAAGTTCCAGTGGCGTATCTAGAACTTTTGCCACCCGGGGCGGTCTCCAATGTGACGCCCTTTTTAGGCACCGTCCATAAATAATGTCCCTTACATGGGGCGGGGAGGGGAGTCATACACTTGTGACGATGTGTGACGAGGGGGTGTGTTTGAGAAATGTGACATCACGTCAAAACGAGCTACTTTAAATAAAATTTCCACTTAAATATTGATTACTGACACTTTATTTAATAACGTTTACGTTAAACCCCTGTTACGATATTAGAGTGCAGTCTTGCACTAAATACATACTTCAATGACAAAAATTTGATTTGAAACATGCTTATTTTCAAATAGAAAATACGGCTTTTATGGTGGGTCCAAAGCTTTAATGACGTCATATTGAAGAAGAAGAAGTTTAAAGTATTTCTTTTTCGAAATAATTATGTCTATTGTGGTGTTGATTAACAGAGAAACTTGAATATTTACATATTCTCGTCATAAATCTTAATAATTTTCAAAAAATAGACGAATTCAAATTATTTACACATTACTATTACTTTAATTGGATATGATTAACATGCTTAATAAATAACCGTATAATATCCACTATATAATCAAACAAATGTTGTGCGAATCCGTTAATTAAGACGCGAAATTACGAATATTTTTGTTTCACCTTGGTTTTCCCCCTTCAAAAGAAAAGGGGCGGTTGTCGGAAATGGTTGTACTTTTCAAATGCCCTCAAATGCCGCCCCTAAATGAGTGCCGCCCGGGTCGGACCACCCCCACCACCCCCCACTCATCTGTTCTGCCTTCGGCCTCGCATACTCTAGGGCCGGCCCCCTAGCTACTCCACTGCATACGCCGCAGACTTGCTCATAGATATTGTAAAGAACATTGAAAGAAGGTCACAAACAGCACCATGAAGAAATGAAAACAACGCGAGTGAACGTCGATCTCAGACGCATTGTTGGTCTCGAGATATGTGCACTATTGTTACCTCCACCCCCAGCCCCCACCCTTTACTAACATCGGTTGCCAACCATAAACTGAGAACTGACCCACCGAAGGTCATTCTTCATGCTTATTAGCATACGACTTGCTGTTGTTCTGGTGAATTATATCTATAGAAGAAGATTTGTGGACATGCACATTTTTGCATGGGTCTCGATCGTCGTCTGCTGCCTTGGGGCCATCCATAAATGACGTCATGCACCTACGGCTTTGTGGGTACACGCATTACCCAGCCTAACTAGTGTTAGGTACCCATTCGGAGCTGGGTGACTCAGTGACGCCCTAAGCCCCTGGAACAAATCCTTGCTGTCACATGGATTCGAACCCGTGACCATCGGTACGCCAGTCGAGCGCGCTGCCACTCGACCACCGCGTCCAAATGATCCAAAAGTTTGAAGTGAAGCAGAGTCTTTGTGAAAACAACTTAAGAACTTAAATTTGAACTGTTTCAAATGCTTTTTGGTACGAAATATTGTTCCAATTTAATTACATCAGCAAAGAATTACAAAATATTTATGTCGGTCTAGTAACTGAAGTTGAGAGCATGGAAAATACTTGCTAATGGTGGAAATCTTAAAACTGAAATCGCGGTTTTGAAACAACAATAGCATTTGCAAAAGAAATAGCCACAGACATAGAAGTTGAACCCATATGAACCCACTTGAAAAAGAAATAAAACAATTTAGATATGAAGGAGAAGATGAAGGATTTGTAGATGCACAAGAAAAAAAATAGCTCATATTTTTTAACCAGGTTGTTGATATGCAATCATGTCAATGGACATATCGTTTGAACAAATACTAAGGCATCTTGACTAGTTTTGGATTTCTTTATAAAGTTCATCAATTACAAAACAATGATGTACTGAATTGCTGTATGAATCTTGAGAATAGCTCACTGCCTGCGAAAGTAATGATCTTGATGGTGTCATGCTTGCTGATGAGTAGCGATCATTGAGTTCCATAATTCCTGCTGTTACCTACAAAGATCATGTTAATATAACTGGTATCTTTCAGTCATGGGGGGCGCCATGAGCAAAATATTGGGTGGGCCAAGTTGGTAACACAAATTTGTTTCATTCGATACCCTTGCCTTAAATAAGGCCATGAACCCTGGGTCTCTTCCTATCTCTGTACCCTTCCCTTTTTAATTTTTCCAGACCAATGTCTAACTGCCAAATGGGCGACAGTGTAGTGAGTAAATTTCAATAAATTTGTGCAGATTGGTAATGAAAAAGCATATAAAATTATTTATATTATATATTAGTTTTTAGTTGCAATGTAGCCGAGTGGTGGCTATAGTTGGAATGTTATTGTTGATTATATCTTGCCATATTGCAGCACACACACACAACTTGACAGTTTTATTTAATAAGTAGATAACACGCAGGTAGTGCGGACTATAGTTGTGAAAAGTGTTTATTAGAGTAATTTCTATCCTAAGGCTGGACACTGTTAAACCACTAAAGCAAATAACTAAATCAGGAAGCACAGTATACAATTTTATAACAGTCCCTAAGCTATGCCCTACTCTACCACTAAGTTCAGTACACCTCATCAGGCACTGGATTACTCGCTCTCCAGGCGCTGTGTGACTCTCTCTCTCCCTTGTCTCCCACAGACATCCCCTTATATTGGTAGTCAGAGGAATGTGTGTGACATTGGAGATCATCATATGGCTCAAGTCGTAAAAACTCGTTCAATTCATGCTTTTTCCCTGGCCACTATAAAATACTGTTGGCATTCCCTGTTCCCTTGTCCCGTCTGGACGCACTGCCCCATGACGTCTCCGACCCTGACCGCAATTGTTGGTACTTAAACTTGAGCTTTTGTTCGGTGCTAACGTGACCAGCTATCGCCGCATTCCAATGGTCAACCATCCACTCGGCCGGGTGAGGGACTGATGCGATATGGTCAGAGAGAATGGAGGGGGTGGAGAGGGGATGGGGAGGGAGAAGGGGGTAGTGACCGGTTTCTGTAGCGGACACGGCCCCATAGTGAAATTATTTTAAGCAAAACTGATTTTTTCAAAATCGCAATGTTATTTAGCACTAAAAAAATTAACAAACTTATAAAAAAGAAGAGTTATACATTAAACAGTTCACTTGTTGGTTTCAGTTGATTTTTTGGGTGGGCCAAATACATTGTGGCCCATTAGCTCTAAAAAGTGGGTGGGCCATGGCCCACCCTGTGGCGCATGCTTTCAGTGCCACCAAGTTTAATAGCTCTTCTTTTACAGCCACGTCTGATGAAACATAACGAACGTACACCGCCAATGTGGCGTATCTTGAATATCTGTTGATTCATCAAGAGCCAAACTGAATGCTACACAGTTCTTTACATCTTTCCTCATTTTCCCTTTAATATCAGCGTTAATGTCTGAAATACGCCTTTCAGTTTCAGTGGTATGGCGTGACATTGGAATTTGTATTATCAGTCTGGAATTATTGGGATCTAATATTGAAATTAGTTCTTCGATATTTTCTTAATAAAGACCCCATCAGAATAAGTATAAGGTAGTTTAGCACTAGCAATATTCCAAGCGATGACATAACTTGCCTCAGTTGAAGTGTATACTTCTTTGCTAAAAGTAGAAAGCAGTGTTTGCGGCTGACACATCCCAGACTCAGCAAGCTGCTTTTTCTCAATTCACTCTGCACTGGAAACTTCAATGCAAACTCTTCACGACTTTATTCCTAGTGTCGCTTCAAATTGTTAGCTTTGTAATTTGCTAGCGGTGTTTGGTAGATGAGGCAAATTGGCTTACCATCTCTATCAATAAATGCAAAATTATCCTCTTCCCACTCTGGTAGAAAGCTTCTATTTTCTTCTGTATGTTTTGGTTTCCTGCAATTTGTTGCTATATTTGTGGATTTGTATCGAAACGGGAACAAGAAATTTAACAGTTTCCATCACCTACCACTTACAAAACAATCGCTCCCTTTTAATATAAGCCTAAAATATTTTCAACCCTTTGCTTCTGTTCACATGTTTATAAAACGTTCATTTATTTTTGTTTATGCAGTGGAACTCATTGAACGACTGAAACTTATTTTTGTTTAAAACCCAATAATAGATTATTTGTTTTTTAAAAGTATGGTAGGTATAGGAGTGAAAAAAAAGGTGGGGGTAGATAAACAACATTGGCTCATCTGTCTCGACCGGTAATTCAATAATTCGGTGTATTTGAAAGTGAAGTTAACGTTCCGCCAAATAAAAATATAATAAAACCAGGGGTGTCATATATATATAATTCTCTTCGTGGTCGGACCCTGCGAGGCAACATCAACAAGAATCTGCATGTGCAACAGAGCGTGACGAATAACCCTCGCTCGGGTCAACTAAACACTCTTGGCAGGCGTGGTGGGATGAAATGAGTAAGTGGGTGGCAACAAAATTCAACAATGCACTTGCATTGTTCCTTCACATTAAATGTGAAATTCGTAGTGTACTGGATATCACGTCCGCCTCATGACTCATACGTCGATGGTCCTGGGTTCAAGCCCCGGCGTAAACATTTTTTTTTAAATATCTGTTTGTGCCCGTTCTTTAAATTATTGTCAACACTACCTGATTTAGTTACGGGTGAAGACTTCCTGAAAGACACAGTTGTCAAAATGGGATGGGTTTGGGCAAACGACTGTGATTGAATGAAAAGAAGGAATTCTAGAGAGACCCGCGGCGTAGCATACGCCACAGACTTGGTCATAACAGACAGTGCAAAGAACGGATTTTGTTGTGAGAGTACAGACACAAAAAGCAGCACAAAGAAAGTAAGAAATAGCGAATAAGCATGGAGACAAGCACACGAGATTGTTACCCGCCTCCCATTTAATACGACCATCCCTTAAACATAAATTGTGATTGGCCGACCCTAGCGAGGGTTAGTTAGTCATGTTTAGGGTTGTTAATTGCGTGTTGTTTTTTTTAAACCGATTATGTAACTCTGATTTTAAACAGATTATCGTTTTAGTTTTATAATTTATAGCTGACTTCATAGAAGTTAGGGGTGTACCGAATTTCTCCTGCAAACGTTTAGAAACCAACAATGAGTTGGCAGTCCAAAAAAAAATGACGTTCACTCGCGTTGTTTTGATTTCTTCGTGCTGTAGTTTGTGTCCGTTATTTCTCCACGTTCTTTGCACTCTCCATGAGTAAGTTTGCGTCTAGTTATTAATAACACACAAGACCAAACACTTTTAATTCTCTGAGGTGCGGTGGTGTTTTCCTTGGTTCATTCAAAGAACCTAAATCTTTTCACTTTTATTGTTAATTTAGACTTTGTTTCTTGTTCAGGGAAAAAGGGACAGTATTTTATTTTGACTGACATTTCTTCTTAAGCGTTTTCCTGTTAACCGTATTTCACATCATATATTTCAAACGAGAAGGTTTAATTTGATCAATTATTCGCGAGCTGCCAAGTGAACTCAGAAAAGCCGCAGCGACAAGGCGAAAGAGAAACTTCAAGAAATGGAAATATAAGACGGATACATTTTAGTGTAATCAAATGTTAATTACTTCCAAGAAATTATTGCATATCAGTCTTGACTTGGTCTCGCATGCCGTTTGCAGCCAGAGCGGTTTACATTAATTTTATACTAACACTAGGCTTAGTATTATGCAAATTAAATTTCTTGTGCCTACGTACACATTCGGTCGAGACCCCCTCCCCTGCGTACGTAATATATGGATGGCCTCTAAGTCTAAGTTATTTAATGTTTCAATTTCTAAAAAGCTAAGGCCTTAGTAATAACCCCCCCCCCATACATCCCAACCACCACATCCAACAGATACTTTCTTCCCATTCACCATAGCCACCTACGTCACATCCACCCCACACCAGAGACGTATTGAAGCACTACGAGTACGAGTCTCTAAAGGTGACTTCTTGGAAATCTGTGTCATCATAATGTATCATCTTTCAAAAACTTTGGCGAACCGCAACCTGCGGTTTGGCCAGTTATAGTATAGAGCAAACTGGACAGGGAATTAATTTAAAAAAATATTCATTCATTGAATTTTGGGTACCTTTTAATATGCAAACAACATTTGCAGATACTGATAGTAACTGATACATACTATATTAAAAGATAAAAAAAGAACTTTTTAAATTTCTATTTTTTACAAACATTTCTAAAATGGACATCTGACAACAGAAAACAGTGAATTTATTGTAAATGTTGAATATTTTTTAAAATTATTGAATTTAAAATGAAACATTTTAAATACAAAAATTGTTGTCCCACTCCGTCTTTGATTCAGGATGTAAAAACAAACCTAGTTGCCAGGAACAAATCATGAACAGGATCTAGTTCTTTTCAGCCTGAAATTAACAGTTGATCCTTACAATTACAACCTTAACTATGACCCTCAAACATTCACAAATAATGTTAAAAGCTTTTAAATTACTTTACAAGTGCATGCAAAATTAATTCAAAGGTCTTTACCTTTACATTGATAAAATGCCATGCACTACATGATTAATCAAACCAAATCCAATTTACTTCCAGATTTTACAAAATAAAGTTTGACACCCTGGCTTTAGCCTTAAGATGTTCAAGTCAAAAAAGGTCTAAAGCATCTTTCAGAAATGTACATCAATGCATAATACCTTAAGCACCAATATCGATATTCATTAATTTAGAAATTATTACAATTAAAAACACCATTAAAAAAGCATGCTAATGTGCCTTTAATCATTGTACTTAATCATATGACATAAAAGCAACTTCAACTGTTCTTTGCTTTCAATTCCATTTTCATGTTTCCAAACACCTGAGGATAACGTATATAGAAATTTTTTTACAAGTGATAAATTAATACAACACTTCGTGTTAAATGACAGAGAAAGTGGATTAAATAAGTAAAATACATTATTTATACGACGTATATACATGTCAATACTATATAGATAATAGTTAATGACCTGAAACATTGCTTTGCAACTTCAGTTCCACTTCAATTCATTTGTAATATAACTAAAATAGGAAACACTATCTATAATACCATCTTCATATTAAAAAAAAATAACATTGCAATAAAACATGCAGGTTGTTTTCATGTGGCAAGGATGTATGTAAGACTGTATGGACTGATGGCAGATTTAATTAATGGTAACAAAGAATTTACCCGATAAGTAATGATTCAGCACCCACAATCATCAGATCAGCTAGGATGGCTTCAAGTTCAAGTGATCCCTGTGATACTACATCCTACCTGTATGTAAAGTAGAAATCTAATGAGGGCACAAGGTGGCATTTACAGTAAAATTCAGATTCATAAATCAAGTAACTTTTAGTAACTAATGTAAAAATATATAGCACCTACAAATAAAAGGTCATGATAAATTGAAATTTACAAACTAATTATTAAATAATTAATAACTTCTATAAAAAAAGAAACTTTGGCAAAATCAGGATTTCAAATTATATTAAGTATAAGGCAAGGTACAAAGTTATTCTCTCAGACAAATGCCTCGATTGTCATCAAATATCCTTCTGCATCCAAGTAATTAGTCAAAAACTGACTCAACACAAGGAGCAAATGGAAGCAGACTCGTCATCTGTTTCATCAAGGAGAATTTTTCTTTTGCATTTGAACCCAAGCCTTTTAATTTTCTTTTTAAATTTAGTATCTGTAGCCCAA
This sequence comes from Ampullaceana balthica, assembly GCA_944989445.1. Taxonomy (NCBI): domain Eukaryota; kingdom Metazoa; phylum Mollusca; class Gastropoda; family Lymnaeidae; genus Ampullaceana; species Ampullaceana balthica. Next base: position 89,568 of record CALYLW010000356.1, read on the forward strand.
AAAAAAACAGACTGAAATTGAGCTGAACAAATTTCACCAAACCCTTTTACCCTTAACTTAACTCAATAGCTCCTGAACGGCTACTTCCGAATCTATTTCATACTTCGGAAAAAAGGTAAGCAACTGCGTTAAGCTTTTGATTCCATTAGAAAAATACTTGTATTTTCTAAAGATATTCGTTTATCTTAAAAAATAAATTATTAATGCATCAAGAAATGAATGAAGTTTAATAATAATATAACATGCACTGCGAAATAATGACGATTAACGTCTGATAACATGATTTTCGGCACCTCTGGTGAATACATACGCCATATAGACGGGTCAAACTAATTCACACGTGGATCGAAAGTGAAACAAGATAAAAAACATCCTGTAATTTTTATTGAAATCTCGTAGAATCACACAATAGCCGGAAGTAAATAGAGGAAAATGAGATTTCGATGCTATTTTAAACTAATAATGCGATAGTGTGCCGCTAGGCTAACAGACGCATTTGGGCACATCCGTATGGACACCAATAAGGACGCATTTAGTCGCATCAGGAGCTAATGAATTAAGTTTGTAAAATTTGCTACAAAATATTTTAATCTTTTGTCCTTCCAGAAAGGGGGTAAAGATTTCCCTTTTGTCTGACTTGGATCCCTCCTTTCATTTTTGACCAATTTAATTCAGCTGGCCATAACTATATCTAAAAAGTACTCACCCAATAAGAAAGGCAGCAATTCATTCGGAAGCAGCACACAAAACCTTAGATGCCCCAGGAATTTCCATTTGAAGTACAGCTTGAATGCCAGTCTGCCAGGCTATCACTGCCTCATCAAATTGTATGCTTTTGCCTGCTGTAAAAAAAGGAGACTGAAATAGCTTTTGTAAGTTTTTTGTTTTGTTTGGGGTGGGGGGGTGGGGGGCGTGAATTTGGGAAGATTAGAGCTGTGTCACTTTGATGGAAGCATTGTGACAGCTTCACGTGACTGGATTTACATGAAGCCACACATTGGGCATGAAGAAGATCATCTGTTGACCAGTAATTAGAGATTTCTAGTAATGCCCATGATGGTACAAATATAATTCAAAAGTTCCATTTCACCCTACTGTAGCTGGCTTCCACAATATACAATCTACTTTGATAACCTTCTGTTGATGTTCAGCACACAAATATGTTTGGTTTAAAACTGTTGTATAATAGTCTTCAGGCAATAACAGACTAAAATGATTAAATAAGGCTTTGCAATAGATGCTATGCAATGAATTCGCTGACCACATCATCTGTGATATTTATTCCACTGGTCTACGTTATCCACATGTATTGGATTTATGTCGTCTGGGCCTTAACAACAGACTCATTAGAATCAATATCTACAAGTCACTATAGTCAGTCAACACTTTCAACTTCATGATGTTCACTATTACCTCCTAAATTATATGAATCCCCTTCAAAATCGTACCCTGCAGCACCCTAAGGACATCAACCATTTCAGAAAAGAAAATTAATTTCTTTTTAAAACCAGTAACAAATTTACCAGAAAACACAGGGCTCATCCAATAATGAAAAGGAAGTGAATTTATAACTCTTACAGAATTAAAGAAAGCATATATTGACTTCTAAAAAATAGATCCGGCTCTGCAGTGTTACAGAAAATTGGCACCGCTCTGTAACTAGTGTTTATTAGTAGCCATGATTGACGCTCAGCAACTCTAGGGGGTTAACCCTACCAAGCCAAAGGCCCTGAATCTAACTGTCCCCTATGCCTGGGTTCCCGGACATAAACTTAAAAGACGATAGATTGAAAAATGGTGCATATCTGTCACAAGAAAACAAAGACTCATCTATATATCTATATTAATTAAAGTTTAAGTGCGAAATTAAAGATCTACTATTTTGGAATGTTAAATTTTTATTTGGCAATAAGTCTACACTTACAGGAAAAAAAACTAATTTATACAGAGTAAACACTTTCAATCATTTAAATAAGTCAATATCAACAGCATGCAATTATAACAACCATTATACAATAAATAAGGTCATAATGGCAAAATGTACTTTTATGTAACTTAAGCTTATATATACAACAAAAAATAGGGCAAGGTACAAAGTTATTCTCTCAGACAAATGCCTCGATTGTCATCAAATATCCTTCTGCATCCAAGTAATTAGTCAAAAACTGACTCAACACAAGGAGCAAATGGAAGCAGACTCGTCATCTGTTTCATCAAGGAGAATAAACACTAACAATAAAAAGTACTCACCCAATATGATAGGGAGCAACATATTTGGAAAAAGAGCAGCAACTACCTGCAGGAAAGAGATGAAATGATATTATTAACATTCATATGATCTTCATAATACTTCATAATTTACTTAGTTTTTGATATTGCATAAAAAAATAAATGACCCTTTGTGTAGTGGATTTAGAAATTTGATCTATGGACAAGACAAGATGAAATCAAAGCAAAAACAGGATATGTCCGAAATATTCGCATGTCTTTAAACATCACATTGAAGCAAACAGGAAACTAAGAAACAAAACATTTAATAAAAATCCACGAACCGCAACTGATTCAATTGGACAGTCCAATGTGACAAATTCATCTCACACCCACAAAAGGGATGTGATGTCAGGATGGCCAATGGAATAAGAAAATTAATTTCTTTTAAGTAAAAAAAGAAAACATTGTGGAAATTTGTAATTTTATATTTTTCAATTTTTTAAGCAAGTTTCAGACGGGGGCATTTGCAATCACAGAAATTCAGCATTTGCATTCATCATTAACAGCAAAATTAATAGGCAATTCCGAATTTTTAAAAAACGACTACAACAACTTAACATTTAAAAACACACAAACTTTCAAAGCAACTAATGGGAGACAATAACTATGACAACCATGGAAAGTGGAACTGTCAAAAAATACGCAAGAAACAAAAACCCACACTCATGGTTCTAAAAATGAAGCAGAATGCCATTTCACAGGGGTGGGCAAACCATGGCCCACGAAAGCCTAAAAATATCGAAAAAGTAAATAAATTTATGTTTAAGGTGGATGTTCGTGCTTTATCTGAGGCTGCATTCTGTGTAGGTGCGGCCCCTTAATGCTCTATTTCTTACTAATGCGGCCCTCGTCCTGACAAGTTTGCTCACCAGTGCCATATCAGATAGGGGCGAAATTTGTCAATCAAATGGCATTATGAAAATGTATCTTTTGCTATCATCACATATGGCCTGGTAAAATTTCCTGATAATCACTAATAATAAAATGTATAAGTCTATGCGTCTAATCTGTCAAAGCCGGTAATGCGCGCCTTGTCTCTAATCCCAAAGCGCCCCTCAATAGCGCTCTCTAGTGATGAAATCATAGAAAGTAGATACTCTACATTTAGTGGGAGAAGCTTTAGTCGACTTCCGAAAATTTGGGCGGTTTGTTTTGCTCGCTTCGTGAAGTTTTGTGGTAGTTTTTTTTTGTAAATATTTTTTAGAAGATGTGATTTTGTTATATATAAATTAAAGTACTTAACAGGTAAAAATAGTATTAAACTCATGACAGATATTTAGATACGTATATTAACCATTCTTATCCTAAAAGATGAAGTCAGTATGACAATAACAATAAAAATACATTTTCAGCAATTTTTTAAAATTCATAACCAATTGATCGCAATAAACGGGAATTTCTTACAGGACTGAGGCGGAAGTTTGCATAAAACTTAACTGGGCTTTAAAAACGATAAATTTTTATTTCCGCAGCCCTAATTAAAACACAATTTAAGTCTCAGAGTTTATTGACATCAAACATGATCAGTGAGAGAGTTCAAAATCTCATCATCGACACTACAACTACAAAAAGTATTTAAAATATAATGAACAAACAAATTTATAATTAAGATGCATAACAGTAATATACCTAAGCCTTTATAACTTAACATTAATGAAGTACCAAACTCCTGGTAAAGAAATCTTTTTTTCTATAAATGATAATTCTTTGAAAAAAAGAGAAAATAAAAATGAACAATATACAGTGGGGCCCACTTAACTCGAGCCCGGTTAACTCGTCAGCTCTATTAAGTCGACGTTTTTTACTGAAACCGTCAAATTCTCCCTTTGTCTTTGCATTTTTTTTTCATCGGATAATTCGATTTTTTTTAAGTCGCAGAACCCTACAACTACAATTTCTAGCACAAAAGTGTGCCAAATTTGCCACTTAGCGTGGTTATCTCGATCCCCATGACCTGACCAATCGCCAGCTTTTGAAAATGTTAGATGTGATTTTGTATAACAAAACGGAATGCATCGAATTTCGCTAGGTCTGCTGGTGACGTCACAGACCGCTTGCGCTCACCTCAGCGCTGTGTTGCTTCTGGTACTACATGTATACCAATCGCCAGCTTTTGAAAATGTTAGTTATCGATTTTTTATAACCAACATCAAATTTCGGCCCACGCGAGGACTGCTGGTGACGTCACAGCCCCCTTGCGTTCAGCTCTCAGCGCTGTGTTACTAACTTAAATCGCCAGCTTTTGAAAATGTTACTTATCGGCCGCATAAGTGATGCCGAGTATTACGTAATTGCTCCAATAACAAAGATGCAGGCAGAATCGCATGTCTAAAACATTTCGTTACGTATGGAATAACAAAATGTACCATGTGCAGACTTGTTGTCATTGGCAACCATTCATCCTTCAACCTCATTTTGACTCTATTACTACTGCTTTGTTCTCGTTTCATTCATAAGAAGTGGCAGTGTGCAAAAGCCATTTAACTATTGGTTAGAATTAATTAAAATGTGTCAAAGTTGAAGGTTCAAAAGTTCAAAAAGGAGTTCCTAATTTATGTTAGTACCTATTTATAGAGACGAGTTCGCTTTTTTTGTCTTGTGACATACATAGGTCATGATAGTCTGAAAAGACAAACAAATAACGGCAACGCCTTTGTGTAAAAAAATCAACTCCAAAACATGTGCATGTACATTCTCATTTATTAACGCTAGTGATGGGACGATACCAAAATCATAGGGTGCTTACTTAAAAAACAAGGCTCCCCAGATTTTAAAATATATAATACAAAAGACTACAGACAGTTTACCCACCCCCACTCCCAAACCATATCGCTCAATCTGGGAATCACGGCAATACCATGTCCGCGCGCGGCGTGGCGGGCAGGATTAGATGAATTCGTTATAGTTATGTACTAGGGAAAAAAAACTGCGCTGACGCAATAAAGGGTTTGTTTAAACTTAAATGGTCCTTAAAATCAAACGGTCTTAACAACCTTAGGAAAGAGTGAAGAAATGGGTCCCGATATTCCGATACGATTAATCGTCCCATCACTAATTAACGCACATCATGTATATAAAGAAATTTTAAGCGCATGTTAATATTTTGGCGCCATATCGATGATCGGTTATCGCGGCGCCATTTTTCACACCCCGAGGCCGTCGACTTAAGCGGGTCCTATTACATTTGTACATTGTAAACATCTCCAGTGCTTACTCTTTTATTTATAGACTATGGAGAATTTAGTTTCCGTCATTTTGAAGACCGAAAGCTATTTTTAACGAATTGAATTCTTTCTATGCCCATCTGGTGCAGTATTTTATTTGCAGGCCTGCCAACCTGCCAAGAAAAAAAAATCTGTAAAGGGGTCCACGCGCGGCGTTGCAGCACCCCACGGCGCTGGTTTAAGAACTACATACTAAATAAATATAAAGTAATAAGTTAAATCCATTATCTTTTAATTTAAGTGTCTACAGAACACCACAGAATACTGGAAATGTTTACATTGCATTCAGATACACGAGAGAATAACCATGTTTTTCACATATGAACAGAGGCTGCATAGAGTTCAGCTTTCCAGCATTTCCCTAGTGGCCTTTTTGAACTTGAACAGTTCTTTCGTCAATTGAAGTTAGCTTTGCTTTTAGATAAATATTAGTTTTAGTTAGAAACTTTAGAAAGAGTATCATTCATCTGAATTAACCGAATGAATGATTGCTCTAGTTTCATTGTAATTCTTCTGGAAACATTTCTTTGAATCTGGCATTAAAAAGATAGGTATTAGAAAAATCTTTATTTCTTCCAAAAAGTAGGATGGTAAATAAAACTTTCCATCTGGTCCATCTCATATACGAACTGAATTTCCTAATCCTTCAACAATAATAACAAAGTAATTGTTAACAGATGTAGATTCACTACTTTTACTTTACTTAGCAGCTGTAATTTTTGCATGAAACTATTTTTTATTGCTATTGAACCCACCACTTTCAAAAGATAATTAGGTCTGGCACAGATTGCAAATGTTTCGCCACGGCCACAGGCGAGTGTTTTTCCAAATACTGATACTGTTTCGAAAACGACTGTCCCAATGACGTCTTTTCTTTATTTGTTTAGTTAGACTAGTCTTAGTACTAGTACAAACACTCTGAAGCTCAGTCACTGGAAACCCGTTTTTAGCAGCGTTCCTTACAAATGCATCCATTTTTTTTTAAAGTCACAGAACAGAAAAGGAATAATGTACGATCGGATGGCCAACGAAGAAATAGTTAGATAACGCGGTTCGCTTGGATAACGGAAGTACAGGAAAAAACCTAGGAAGTGACATTTCATTTTCGAAATGGTAGCGTGTATCGTCTCGCCTGGTTTGTGTAAGAAATCGTGTTTCTGAAAATTAAAGAGCTACAAGTATGTCGAAATAGTTCGAATGCACAGAACAGCCCCGCCACAATCTTTATTTAAATTTAATTAATATTTGTTGTTATTTTTGGCCTGTTTTAAAAGTAATTTTATCACTAATTTTATAAATAATTCTATTGCTGAATCATTACCATTGAAATAAAAACTAGATTATGCGCCGGATTGCTTCATTTTAGCCCCTGCGCTCGTGCCTGCGGCCCTCGCCTACTTGTTTCATGCCGGTGTTGCACTAGTCTAATAAGTAATTATTATTAATTATTATTAATTATATTAATTGATTAAATATTAATTATGTTTTAAAAAAAGAAAAAAAAACGCCCCAACTAAAAATCGAACCCCAGACCTCTATTTCAGAAGTCGGTCGCTCTATTAGTTTAACCAACGAAGCTGCTGACAAATTCGTTCTTTTTAAAATTATAATGAAAAGGCTATAATTATATCGCTAACTCTTTTAATTTAAGAAACATGGTTTCTTACTCTTCAATTTTAAGAAAAAAGATTTATTACAAAGCATACGAGATTTTACACACTACCATTCGAAATACATCACCGCCATTATTAGTATTAGCTTTTTCTTTTTATAATTTTTCGCATTCGGATTTTTCATGGTGAATCTTTTCGGAAAATCGGGAGATTAAGGGTCTTATCGGGATTTCGTAATCATGGGTAAAAAATCCGTATAATCCCGAAAAAATCGAGAGGGTTGGCAGGCCTGTATTTGTACTTGGCATTTTATGGCTGTATTAATTGACATAGTACTACCAGGTCCGGAAGTTTATCAAGATGGCGGAAACTAAATTTCTGTCTTCTATAAAATAAAGGAATAAACAAGCCCTGGAGAACTCTACAAGGTATAATTGAAATACAGTAGAAGTCTGATAATCCGGCACGTTCGGGACCGGCTCGGTGCCGGACTATCGAAAATTCCGGTCTATCGGGTGGTGCCCTTCTTTTATCGGGTGGTGCCCTTCTTTTTAGTGTAGGCTTTGCCGTAAAACAAATGTACTTTGTTTTTTTAACTACATACATACATAAATCGTAATTATAAGAACAATTAGGTTAATAATTAAAATACAAATACAGTGTGCAATTATTATTGCTGCAAATACAACAAAGTTTATTTTACATTTCATATAATGTATGTACACATACTATAAAACATATTTAATTTCACTTATATTAAAAAAAAGACACGAATGTCTTTTTGTTTTCTTGACTTGGGGTGTTAATTACAATTTTCCGGAGCGATGCCGGACTATCAGGCTTTCCGGACTGTTGGATGACGGACTAATGGACTTCTACTGTATGAGGAGTTAAGGGCGAAGGCGGTTCACTGGTGCCTCAAAACAAGCCGCTTCGGGCAGATGGGGCTCGTAAACCTTAATAGGTAGCTCATCTAGGAGAGGAAACTCCAATCTCAAACTTCTGCTGTCTCACAGCTACAAATGTTCATGGAGAGACTAAGGGAGTAAACTCTACCAGAAAATCAGGAGACGGAGTCCCTTAGCCAGTTTTATTGAAAACACGCTATATCTCTGGAAACTCCTGCGAAGCAGATGGCACCTTGTATCAGCTAAGCCGTTCCCCTGGAATCACCGTCTGTGTGGAGAGAGAGGGCCTGCTGCCTGGGCAACAGCTGGTCTTCAAAGCACTGCCTGGGCTATCATGGCCTCTTTTTCTATACTAGAAAAATTAGGATGTCCGCCACATGTCTCTCCATAATCATGTCCTTCCACACCAATATGCACAGCACAGAGCTCTTCCATGGTGCCACCTCAGAACCATTCCCAGTTTGTAGCGGAGTCAAACAAGGCTGTGCACTGGCTCCAACACTCTTTGGTATCTTTTTCTCAATGCTATTGCGATATGCTTTTGAGGACTGCTCCGAGGATGTGAACATCCATACCAGGACGGATGGAAACCTATACATCAGCTGGATCCATGTGAAAGCAAAGTGGAAACTGTGTTAATAAGTGAGTTGCTCTTCGCGAATGACGCAGCCCTTATCTCACAAGAGATAGGACTCCAACAGTTGGTCAATAAGTTCTCAGAGGCATGCAAGAATTGTGGTTTACAGATTAGTCTCAAAAAGACCAACATTATCAGACAAGGCACTGACTGCCTCCCAGCAATCTCCATTGACTGAAACAGCTAAAATGTTGTCGAGGATTTCACCTACCTTGGTAGTAACATCACAAGCACACTCTCCCTGGAAAAGGAAATAAAAACCAGAATCAGCAAGGCCGCATCTTTAATGGCCAGGCTGAATCAAGAGTGTGGAACAATGCACAGCTCACCGATAGGACGAAAATCACCCGATACCAGGCCTGCGAGCTCAGCACACTCCTCTATGGCAGTGAGTGCTGGATGACCTACACCAAGCAAACAAAGCAGCTCAACAGCTTCCACTTACGATGCTTGCGTAGGATTCTTAACATCAAGTGGCAGGACAAGATCACCAGTGTCGAGGTACTCAGAAGGAGCCATATGCTGAGTATGCACTCAATCCTGACTGAGAGGCGCCTGCGGTGATCGGGTCATGTCCGCAGGATGAGCTTGGAGCACATTCCAAGAGCCTTGCGTTAGGGTGAGCTGGCAACTGGTATGAGGAAAAGAGGTCGCCCCTGCTTGCTCTTCAAGGACGTCTGCAAGAACGACTTGTCACTGGCGCAGATAGACCATAAAATGTGGGACACCATTGCCGAGGAGCACACCTCCTGATAGGCAAAAGTGTGTGAGGGCATTCAAGTCGTGGAAACATCCCTCACAGCTAGGAGTGAAGAGAGAAGGGCCAGGAGAAAGGAGGCGGAGGAGTAAACGCTATCGTCCCATGAGGACGGACGAATGCCATACAATATACATACATATGTATATATACACACACACAGGCATTGTAAATAAAAACCAACCTTTAATGTCATAAAAAATAAGAATCATTATAGAAAGGATTTACTTCCTGACAAGAAAAGCTTCTGAATCTGATGATATGAACTGTTTCACTGTTTCCGAATCACGTATTCAGTAAGTTATTAAAATACCAATTGAGTCGCAGACTTTATTTACATCAAACACGCTCAGTGAGAGAGTTCAAAATCTCATCATTGACACCAAAGTTGTTTTTTTTTAAATATCTTTAAGAAATATATAACAGCAATAAACCTACACTTTCACAACTTACTTAATTATACTGGAGTACCAACTGCTGGTGTAGAAACATCTTTTAAAAAATGACGGTGCTCTGAAACTGGATAATAATAACCAAATAAAATCCACACAAATAATTAAAGAAACTGCACAATTTATACAATTACAATGTCAGCTTGAATTTTCTATGTTGTGCTATACAGTCAACAACATGTTGGTGCAAGCTGTTGCTTAATTATTTTATGCTTTCATTGACACTGAGTGAAATTATGAAACATCACAAGTAACACAAGAGAGCAATAAACATTAAAAATATATTACACATTGGAAAGGGGGGGGGGTGTATGTTTTAATGGTTTTCAAAATCCCCAATTTAACAAGAACCAAACACCATGTCATTGAATGATTGAATTCATTGATTTAAAAGGCTTATAGAAGTATAGAAGTAACATCACAAGCACATCTCACTGGAAAAGGAAATAAAAACCAGAATCAGCAAGGCCGCATCTTTAATGGCCAGGCTGAATCAAGAGTGTGGAACAATGCACAGCTCACCGATAGGACGAAAATCACCCGATACCAGGCCTGCGAGCTCAGCACACTCCTCTATGGCAGTGAGTGCTGGATGACCTACACCAAGCAAACAAAGCAGCTCAACAGCTTCCACTTACGATGCTTGCGTAGGATTCTTAACATCAAGTGGCAGGACAAGATCACCAGTGTCGAGGTACTCAGAAGGAGCCATATGCTGAGTATAGCACTCAATCCTGACTGAGAGGCGCCTGCGGTGATCGGGTCATGTCCGCAGGATGAGCTTGGAGCACATTCCAAGAGCCTTGCGTTAGGGTGAGCTGGCAACTGGTATGAGGAAAAGAGGTCGCCCCTGCTTGCTCTTCAAGGACGTCTGCAAGAACGACTTGTCACTGGCGCAGATAGACCATAAAATGTGGGACACCATTGCCGAGGAGCACACCTCCTGACAGGCAAAAGTGTGTGAGGGCATTCAAGTCGTGGAAACATCCCTCACAGCTAGAAGTGAAGAGAGAAGGGCCAGGAGAAAGGAGGCGGAGGAGCAGGAGTAAAGGCTATCTTCCCATGAGGACGAACGAATGCCATACAATATACATACATCTGTATATATACAGACAAACAGGCATTGTAAATAAAAACCTACCTTTAATGTCATAAAAAATAGAATCATTATGGAAAGGATTTACTTCCTTAAAAGAAAAGCTTCTGAATCTGAGGATATGAACTGTTTCACTGTTTCCGAATCACATATTCAGTAAGTTATTAAATAAAACACCAATTGAGTCTCAGACTCTATTTACATCAAACACGCTCAGTAAGAGAGTTCAAAATCTCATCGACACCACAAAGTTGTTCTTTTTAAATATCTTTAAGAAATATATAACAGCAATAAACCTACACTTTCACAACTTACTTAGTTATACTGGAGTACCAACTGCTGGTGTAGAAACATCTTTTAAAAAATGACGCTGCTCTGAAACTGGATAATAATAACCAAATAAAATCCACACAAAGAAATAATTATAGGAACTGCACAATTTATACAATTACAATGCAATGTCAGCTTGAATTTTCTATGTTGTGCTATACAGTCAACAACATGTTGGTGCAAGCTGTTGCTTAATTACTTTATGCTTTCATTGACACTGAGTGAAATTATGAAACATCACAAGTAACACAAGAGAGCAATAAACATTAAAAATATATTACACATTGGAAAGTGTATGTTTTAATGGTTTTCAAAATCCCCAATTTAACAAGAACCAAACACCATGTCATTGAATGATTGAATTCATTGATTTAAAAGGCTTATAGAAGTATAGAAGTAACATCACAAGCACACTCACTGGAAAAGGAAATAAAAACCAGAATCAGCAAGGCAGCATCTTTAATGGCCAGGCTGAATCAAATAGTGTGGAACAATGCACAGCTCACCGATATAACGAAAATCACCCGATAACAGGCCTGCGAGCTCAGCACACTCCTCTATGGCAGTGAGTGCTGGACGACCTACACCAAGCAAACAAAGCAGCTCAACAGCTTCCACATACAATGCTTGCGTAGTATTCTACAAGTGGCAGAACAAGATCACCAGTGTCGAGGTACTCAGAAGGAGCCATATGCTGAATATACACTCAATCCTGACTGAGAGGTGCCTGCGGTGATCGGGTCATGTCCGCAGGATGAGCTTGGAGCACATTCCAAGAGCCTTGCGTTAGGGTGAGCTGGCAACTGGTATGAGGAAAAGAGGTCGCCCCTGCTTGCGCCTCAAGGACGTCTGCAAGAACGACTTGTCACTGGCGCAGATATACCATAAAATGTGGGACACCATTGCCGAGAAGCAGTCCTCCTGACAGGCAAAAGTGTGTGAGGGCATTCAAGTCGTTGAAACATCCCTCACAGCTAGAAGTGAAGAGAGAAGGGCCAGGAGAAAGGAGGCGGAGGAGCAGGAGTAAAGGCTATCTTCCCATGAGGACGAACGAATGCCATACAATATACATACATCTGTATATATACAGACACACAGGCATTGTAAATAAAAACCTACCTTTAATGTCATAAAAAATAGAATCATTATGGAAAGGATTTACTTCCTTAAAATGAAAAGCTTCTGAATCTGAGGATATGAACTGTTTCACTGTTTCCGAATCACATATTCAGTAAGTTATTAAATAAAACACCAATTGAGTCTCAGACTCTATTTACATCAAACACGCTCAGTAAGAGAGTTCAAAATCTCATCGACACCACAAAGTTGTTTTCTTTTTTAAATATCTTTAAGAAATATATAACAGCAATAAACCTACACTTTCACAACTTACTTAGTTATACTGAAGTACCAACTGCTGGTGTAGAAACATCTTTTAAAAAATGACGCTGCTCTGAAACTGGATAATAATAACCAAATAAAATCCACACAAAGAAATAATTATAGGAACTGCACAATTTATACAATTACAATGTCAGCTTCAATTTTCTATGTTGTGCTATACAGTCAACAACATGTTGGTGCAAGCTGTTGCTTAATTACTTTATGCTTTCATTGACACTGAGTGAAATTATGAAACATCACAAGTAACACAAGAGAGCAATACACATATTAAAAATATAGTTTTTTTTAACAAAGCAAAAATGAAACTTAACTTGTGATAAAAATGATAAACTTCAGTACCAATTGAATGCAGTGAGTTTTTAATATTAAAATGCCATATAATGCTCGAATTGTCAACTTGTAGCGATACTTATTTTAAAATTAAAAATTAATGGTTGCTATATAGATTTAACAAACAGAAGAACTCTGTAATTAAGCTAAACTGGTAAAAGTAATAAGCTAATAAGGTCCCAGTGAATCGAACAGTCGTTAATTGTTAACCGTGTAAACGTACATTTCTAACAATTTTTTTTTACAAATATGTTGCTAAAATAACCTAAAATTTAAGAATCTCCACTCCCACCCTCCCATTTTTTGCTTCGCATTTTCACTGAAATTTGAGAATCTTCATTCCCCTCACCCCCCCCTAAATTTCCTTGTTTGGCACTACTTTCCCTAGTCACGTGCAAAGGTGGCGACCGGAAACAACATTTTGAGCCCATCCGACAAAACGGTAATTTACCAGTTAAAAATATGGTATCTTAAATTTGGAACCCACTTTCACTTACAATGAAGTCTCTTTACTATTAGATTGATACTTTCAATTATGGATAATCATATTGATAAATTAAAATTCATTGAGGAGCAACTTCTTAATTTTTTAAAAATAAAACAATCTAAAAAAGTGTATTTAAAAAAAGGGCTAATTATCGTTTAAGAGATCAAAGATGGCGGCCGCGTCGAGACGGTACTATTAGGATGGAAACTGTATACACCGCCCGATTTGTGCTAGATTGATTTCGTTTAAAAAATTTCAAAGTTAATTTTTCCAAAATGGAAGGTATTAAAGAAATTAGGGTTTGGGTTAGTTATAGCTGTAGTGCTTCAGACGCTTGCATATTAAAGAAGTGTCTGCTGTTACGACAAAGTAATGGCAGACAACTCGACAGGATGCTGCTAGTATTGTCGTAACGCTATTAATAATTAACAAAGATGGCGGCCTGATCCGCATAACGAGATAATTTACCAAAAGACAGCAAAGTTTAATTTTCTCGTGAGAACTTACATTTTTAAAAAAATTGAATGCATAATTATAAGCTGTATTTCAGCTATTACAGCGCTAATTTGCGAGCCTTTTTAATTTCTAAGGCATTTTATCGGCTCTATAAAATACATTATCTGGTCACGATACGTCCATTTTGTTTACCTAGTAAACTGCTTGCCAGATGTTTTTTTTACCTGGCTCGACCCATGCAAAAAGAAATATAAAGACTGAAAATTTTTTTTTAAATATTTTAAATCTATTTTAATTTTCTCAGAAGATAAATAAATATTTTAAAGACAATTTCATTTTTAATTTCGTTACTAGATGTTTGATTCTTATTTAGGGTGAAAATGGACTATTCCGACCGGGCCAAAATGAGGTCATATCCAGCCGCCATCTTTGTTGCTATTCAAGTGACAAAGATGGCGGGCGGATCGATAGCCCAAACCGAGGGAGAATGGCAGAATGCTGAAAATGAAATGAACTGGGCAATGGAAGACAATCACGAAAAATACACTTTTATCACTAAATTTATAAATAATTCTCGAAAAGCGAAAAAGAGAGAGCCTTCAAATTCGCTGGCTTATTGCATCACTCGGTATGTCATGTCCGCAGTTTCATATTCGATGATTCTTATCTAATAAATATAAGGGGAGGGGAGGTGCTCCCCCTCCCCAGCTCTTTTTTTTTATTTTGGGGAGGAAGATCTCTCCCCAAACCCTACCCCTTTTATTTTAATTTTAAATGCATCTAATAATTTGTAAGGGCAGGTGTTCCCCCTCCCCTTTGACCCTTTCCCCCTTTTTAAAACAGGAAAACAAACATTATTCAAGGGAAGCAGCACTAGCCCAGCAACCGGTAGCTTTAGCCTTATAACTTATTTTGTTTGTTTGTATAGGTTGTAAGTGAGAAATTTCCATTTGGCATCTTATTGGGACAATCGGGCAAGTAGAGTAATAGATAATAGATGAACAAAATGGTTGCATCACGATCAGACTATTTACTGTTGAGAGCCGAAAAAATGTCTTAGAAATTAAAGACTTACAAATTAGCGCTGTAATACAACATATAATTATGCATTTTTAACAAATTAAAAACGCAAGTTCTCAGGAGAAAATTAAATTTCGCTGTGAAATAATATACGTGTAGAAACTGCAGGTTTACTGTAAGCATTTGCTAAAGCTAAAGGCTAGTAGTAGTAGTAAAAGTAAAAGCCAAGGCGATAATCCCTTCAGCGAATTTTAAATTTTTGGAACAAAATAAATTAAATAACGTCAACGTGCTTTTACTTATGTAAACTAAACACTTAGATTTAAAAAAAGTATTTAATGCTTTACAAACAGTTTTGCGTGTGTTTTGTTGAGTTGAAAGGGGTTTTTAGGCTGGATCCTTATTTACGTGGCCAAGATGGCGGCGAGTCATTTCCGGGCGAAGTGACGTCACTTCGACGCTACCGTTGCTATACACAAGTTACAATTTTGTTTTTCATGGATTACCTCCCCTTGTCCTTTGTATTTTAATCGATTGCATCCCCTAATAAAGTATCTTGTCCGTTGGTCTTCATACGCGTCACTTATCAATTACGAATAAAAATTTAATGATTGGACTAGTGCAAGACCGGCATTAAACAAGTAGGCGAGGGTCGCAGGCCCGAGGCGCAGGGGCTAAAATGAAGCAATCCGGCGGATAATCTAGTTTTTATATCAACTCGCTAAATGCGGCATCATATGCTGTGACGCGTATCTAAATGTAGATGCACAACAGCACGCGAAAATTCCTGGCGGGCAAATTCTTTTTGCCTGAAATTCCAGGTGCAGTAGCATCGCGGTTGAAAGTTTTCTGAATTTTTGTGTAAAATTGTTCAAAAATGAAAGTGAAGTTTTCAAACTGGAAGTGTCAGGGTTAGGTTTAGCTATAGAATTTTAGAGTTAGGTTTAGCTATAGAATTTTAGGGTTAAGGTTAGGTTTAGCTTTACAGTTTTTAAAAAGTGAACCCTTCCCGGTCTTCCCATATTCGTGATCCAGACGCATGAACAGTGAGTATCATTTTTTTCTTACTATTTTTCGCTGTTTTCCAAACTCGGCAGGTTGCTAAAATAGCCTATAATTTTTTTAATAACATTTTGCTGTTTTTCAAAATTGTAATGTTTCTAAAAAAAAGCTAAAAATTTGAGAATCCCCTGGTCCCCCCCCCCATCCCCCTAAATTCCAATGCTATGCACTACTTTCCGGGGGTCACGTGCCTTAGCAACAACGGTGGCCGCCCGGGAATGACTAGCCGCCATCTTGGCCACGTAAATCCGAATTTACTTTACCGGTTTTTAACTAAGAAAAAGGTTTTTAAAAGCAGACTTCCAACAACAATAAGTTAGTCACAGTGACAGAAGATAGTAAGATAGTGAAATATACAAATTTTTATTTTGTACAAATCGTAATTTTATTTCACCAAAAAATATGTTTTAGTTTTAATTTTGAAAATAGATTTTCATAATAATAAATATTAAATTAATAATTAATGAAGTAAGTTTGAAAAAATGTTTTTTTGATGACTTGAAATTGAAATATAAAATGCGCTGAAATAAGGAATTACCGGCCAAGGCTAATGATAATGTCTACTAATACTCTTAATACTAATACTAATGACTAAAACTATAATAATAATAATTAATAATGACCCTAGCCCTAACTAGACGACTAGACTAATGACTCTCCATTCTTAAAGTTACACTTTAACTAAATAAAAATAATAAACTAAACATATTTTTATTAATAAAAGCTATCACTCAATAGGTAGATTACTTTAATGAAATCTAATATCTAACCTTGTTTCTTGTAAGGGTATTGTAATGTTCGTTTCTTTACGAAATTGCTGATTACGGTGCACCTCGTGTCACACTCGGCCATTTTGAATTGTAAATTATGATGAAACGTGGTCGACTGTGCACTGGTTTTTTAAACTTGTGACTGTGTTGGGAGAAGGGGTGAACCGTGAGGAAGAAGTTTTATCCACCAAATGCCACTCACATTAGAATTACTTCCCATTATTTTCCCCAAAAGTTTCCCCAACTTTCACTTAGATTTAAAATAAGGAGTTAAAAGAGAGAAAGTAATTTATCCAGAAGGTGTAAATTGACTGATGCTTTTAATACAAAGTTTATTACATATTTCTTAACTACTATATGCTTTTGATATTAATGGAACTATTTAAAAAGACACTAGTGGTAATTTGTAACAAAAAAATTATATTAAAAAAAATTAGATCAATTATAAATTATACAAAAGTATCCGCCTGGTAGGGGGGAATGCATATTACAAAAAAGTAACATCTTTGTTATATTATTCATTTTTTAAAAAAGGTTTTCATTAGGAATGCGGAAATTAACTATTAATTTCTCGATTAATCGTTAAATTTTTTTATCTATTAAAATTGTTTTAATCGATAAAAACTCCATTAAAATTAAAGAAAATATTTATAATATTTGTACATTTTTTATTAATAAATTATTAATAAATTATTAATTATTTATAATTAATTAATTAATAATATTTTTTTTTACATACAAACTTCTCCCGCGTAATATTATAATTTATTTTATTACTTTATGTGGACCGGCAGACGTCAACTAAAAAATGGCTGACAGCATCAGCGCAGTTAAATTTAAACATATAACTGTAAAGTTGAGCAAAACTTTTGTTTTTAAGCTAACTGCGGATTGCAAAGTCGAAGATGGTGAAAAAGTTTACTGTGTTCACTGCCATAAACAATTCTCTTTTAAAGGATCAAATACATCGCTGACGTACGACCTTTAGCACAAACATCTGATCAAGTATCAACACATTGTCATAAAATTTAGTTCAAAATATTCTTAATTTTCAATGTCCGTGAGAAATGTTCAGTTTAATGACGTCATAAATGTCTATTTTTGGCTTTAATCGAAATTATCGAATAATTAATCATAATTTGTCAAAAGTTAACGATTAAATTTAAATTAATCGATAACAGTCCTAGTTTTCATACTATCATGGAATGACATTTTACACACTTTAAGAAAATTACATGCTGCCCTGAGCCTGTTTGAATGTTATTTGGTATATTGCTAATTTTACATTGTTATTATAAAGACATTTCCTTTCAAGCTACGTATAAATTGTTTAAAAATATAAGAGATTGTTTTCAATCTCAAAATACAAAATAATTTTTTTTTAAAGAGCGTTTGTAAACTTCTTAACAAAAAAAATTTTAACATTGAGTTTTCCATTTTTTCTCCAAGGCTGCTAACGGGGTTAAAATATTCCCGAATGTCTCAAGTTAGGTGTAAACTCCTAGAATTTTGGGGAAATTTCCCAAGGTATGGTAGCACTTTTTGAACGTAAAAAGATAAATAGCGATTGGCTCCTTCTCCCAACCAGCATGCTCTAATGCAGTGCTTCTCAAACTTTTTAGTATGGTGGACCGGAAGGAATTGTTTTCATTGCACCAGGGACTGCTAAACTATTTTTCCCTATACTAACGTGGTAGCGAAATGTAATTTATTTTATTTGTTTTATTTTATGTACTCATTGCCGAAAAAATGACAAATTCTGTAGAGTTAGTATTAAAAGTTGCAAATGGAGGATTATAATTATGTTTGTCTGTCCTTTCTTGTTAACTTCTCACCGGTCCGCGGACCACCACTTTGAGTAGCACTGCTCAATGCGCTGTCATGCGAATTTGAATGTGAATACCCAGGGAAATTATTAAACTTATAATATATTGGCTTCTCTCCATCATCGAGTCCTTCCACACCAATATGCAAAGCACAGAGCTCTTCGATGGTGCCACCTCAGAACCATTCCCAGTTTGTAGCAGAGTCAAACAAGGCTGCGTACTGGCTCCAACACCTTTGGTATCTTTTTCTCAATGCTATTGCGATATGCTTTCGAGGACTGCTCCGAGGATGTGAACATTCATACAAGGACTGATGGAAACCTATACAACATCAGCCGGCTCCGTACGAAGTGCAAATTGGAAACTGTATTAATCAGAGATTTGCTTTTCGCGAATGACGCAGCCCTTACCTCACATACAGAGATAGGACTCCAACAGTTGGTCAATAAGTTCTCAGAGGCATGCAAGGATTTTTGTTTAACGATTAGCCTAAAAAAAAACATCACGAGACAAGGCACTGACTGCCTCCCAGCAATCTCCATTGACTGAAACAGCTTGGATGTTGTCGAGGATTTCACCTACCTTGGTAGTAACATCACAAGCACACTCTCCCTGGAAAAGGAAATAAAAACCAGAATCAGCAAGGCCGCATCTTTAATGGCCAGGCTGAATCAAAGAGTGTGGAACAATGCACAGCTCACCGATGGGACGAAAATCACCCGATACCAGGCCTGCGAGCTCAGCACACTCCTCTATGGCAGTGAGTGCTGGACGACCTACACCAAGCAAACAAAGCAGCTCAACAGCTTCCACTTACGATGCTTGCGTAGGATTCTAAACATCAAATGGCAGGACAAGATCACCAGTGTCGAGGTACTCAGAAGGAGCCATATGCTGAGTATGCACTCAATCCTGACTGAGAGGCGCCTGCGGTGATCGGGTCATGTCCGCAGGATGAGCTTGGAGCACATTCCAAGAACCTTGCGTTAGGGTGACCTGGCAACTGGTATGAGGAAAAGAGGTCACCCCTGCTTGCTCTTCAAGGACGTCTGCAAGAAAGACGTGGCACTGGCACAGATAGACCATAAAACGTGAGAGACCATTGCCGAGGAGCGCACCTCCTGTGTGCAAAGTTGCGTGAGGGCATTCATGTCGCGGAAGCATCCTTCATAGCTTTGATTGAATAGAGAAGGGCCAGGAGAGAGGGTAAAAAAGGGGGGGGGTCGGAAGAGGAGCAGGAGTACATGACATCGTCCCATGAGGACTGACGGTTGCCATACAACTGTATAAAATAGATGTAACTACAAAACCAACAAAAAAACTGAATTTTTTTTTCTCTACCAAAAACTGGCACAGGCTACATAATTAATCAGCTAATAACTTATTAAAAATAAACAACATCTGCCGCGGCACACTGACAGTCTGGCGGCATTTCATATTCAGTGTGGCGCTCCGTGCTACAACACATTTTTCAAATAACTTACCCGGCGATCGTAACCAATTTCTATCAAGCTTGATTTAAAAAAATTATTTTAGAGGATGGTGATAATGTTGGTTCCTTGTATAGCACTAACTGTCTATGCTAGCCCACTATGACGGATTAAGCTGAACGGGCTAAAGTCAGGGGCCCCCGATGATTTAGTGGCCCCCAAAACTTAGTATATTTTATAATAAAGGTGGACAAATGTTTGCGTGAATCCCTGAAAATATCATAAATGAAAAAAAACAAAAAACTTATATATTAATATGATCGCTATTCCTACCCGATAGTCTTAGTAATCGAAAAACCTGATTTAATAGGCTCAATAAGAGAAAATATTAAAGAATATTGTTTATATTCTATTAATTTACCATTTCCGTTAAGTTCTCCTGGTCTCATCGAAGTGTGTTGGCTTGTGGCGCAAGCGATGGCGGGATTGATTCCCGGGGAGGGGGGGGGGCTTATTTGTCTTTTTTTTTAAATTGTCTTTTTTTACACTCAATTTTAGGATACAGGTAAACAGTTATTTCTTCGTGTACATTTTTTTTTCATGAATAATCTTTTTGGCTGAATAGTTACAAGTTACAGTCTTATATTAGCTGCTAGCAATCATTTTAGTTAAAGAGACGTTGACTGGATAGGGCCCCAGTTCGAATTGCAGCCAGGGGCCACGTGCAGTCTTAATCCACCCCTGTTAGCCCAGCATGCTTTGTTAAAGTTTAAAAATATTTTCTTAAACGTTTATTTATTGTCACATTCCCTCAATGATTTGGGAAGACTATTCATCTCGTGTACATTTTTTTTCATGAATAATCTTTTTGGCTGAATAGTTACAAGTTACAGTCTTATATTAGCTGCTAGCAATCATTTTAGTTAAAGGAACGCTGGCTGGATAGGGCCCCAGTTTGAATTGCAGCCCCGTGCAGTCTTAATCCACCCCTGCTAGCCCAGCATGCTTTTTTAAAGTTTAAAAATATTTTCTTAAACGTTTATTTCTTGTCACATTCCCTCAATGATTTGGGAAGACTATTCAATGCCTTTGGTGCAGTTACATGACGGTCATTCGGCATCCTTCCGTCTCGTGAGACGATGGTGCATCATCGTTGGGTTGTGTTGCATTTCCTGGATTTTCCTTGTGTGGCTGAGCAGTTCTATCCTTTTCTTGTTAAAGTATGTCTTAATAATTTAAATATAATTGTTATACTTATGTAATTGTATGTTAATTGTACTGATGATGGCATTAGCCGAAACGATTACTGTTGCATTAGTTAAATAATCAAGCTTAAATCTATTGTTTTCATTACACAATTAAATTGTTTGTGTATTTTATTTAAAAGCTTTATCACATTCCTATTCTACATGATATAGTGCTATCCTTGAGTGATAGTCTTTTTCACAGCGTTTATTTGATTGTCGGTATTGGATATTATTTGTAACGCTTGCAGATATTTATTAGCATTACTATTTATTAGTATTTTATTATGTAGGAGTCATGAGATTTTTCCACGTATTTATAAAACTTTGACAACAGAGTATTTTTTTAAAAAAAATATATAATTTATTTTATTCTCATTTCTCACCAAATTTGAAAATTTTCATAAAAAATTATAGAAAATGTTTTTGGTAAGGGAAAAGAAATGGTTATTTTTAAAAATTGTTATATAGCGCTTCTCGGTTTCTGAAATTAATACGTGGATTTTTTTTGATTTTTAAAAAAACTTATTTAATTTTTTTTACAAGTTTGAGTTTTGAAAGCTCCTCAGCTCTCAAGCTTTTGGGACGGTGTTCGTTAAAATATTTCATTCATTAAAAAACTTTTTATAAAAATTCAGTGCAATTTGTTTTTCAATGTTGACATTTTTTTTCACTGAAATTTGAGTTAATAATTTACGTTTCATCAGTTGGTTTTAAACAAAGTTAACCAACCCGTGTACTAAGGTAAATGTTTAATATGTTACGATTGTGAAAATAGCCACGGATCACGGCACATGACAAAACACTTGACCTGACATATGATCTGACACTTATAAAATATTAAGTGAACGTTCCTCTCAAAAGTTTCAAAAACTAAGAAAACTGTCAAACAGAAGTGAATATTGCAGTTTTTATTATCAATTAAAAGCACGTGGACGACATTAGATTAAGACTTACAATAAAACTTGTAAAAAAAAATACAGCACAATAAAGCAAATAATGGTGGGGGTACGATAATTACCTGTTATTCACATTTGTAACATTTCAATGATATACCAAAACGTAAATTTTAGGATAATTTACTCTCAATTTATTTTAATTTTATTTGCTTTCATGTATTGAATGGAGTTTGAACATATAAAAAATGTAGTTAAAGTCATTTCAAAGAATAAGTTTACCAACGCACAAAACACTGGACTTTAAAGTATGATACTTAAAATAAGTGACTGTCAACAAAAGAAAACTAGATCATTAGCCTGGGTAAGCAGGGCCGGTCCTAGAGTATGCGGGGCCCAAGGCAGCAAAAGATGAGCGGGGCCCCGTACCCAAGTGGCCGTCCATAAATAACGTCACGCGATTTTGGCCTATTCCACCCCCCCCCCTTTTGTCACGCGTAGTCACAAAAAGTTAGACCCCCACCTTCAATTTGAAGACACTTGTCCCCCCCCCTCCAATAAAAGCCGTATTTTCTATTTGAAAATGAGAATGTTTCAAATCATTTATTTTTCATTTAAGTATGTGTTTAGTGTAATGATGCACTCTAATATTGTAACACGCGTGAAGCCATGTGAAACGCCATTAAATAAATTGTAAGTAATCAAATATTTAAGTGCAACTTTTATTTTTAAAGTTGCGCGTTTTGATGTGACGTCACAGTTCTTATTACCCCCCCCCCTCGTCATACATCGTCACAAATGTGTGACACCCTTCCTCCCCTAGGTGCGTGACGTCATTTATAGACAGCCCCAAGGCAGAAGAGGAGGAGCGAGATTCATGCAAAAATTTGCATTTCTGCATATATTCAAATAATGGGAAATAAAAAATTAAATTACTTTATATTTTCCTGTATACTCTATAACGGCGGTTCCAAACCTGTGGGTCGCAACCCCAAAGGGGGTAGCAAAGGGTTTTCTGGGGTCGCCAACTGTCGACTAAAATATTCACTATATTACAAATCTGCTCTATTTTGTAAAAAAATATATATATTGAAAATTACTTATTTAAATTTCATGGGGGTCGCGGGCCGCGGGTCACACGTCTTTTATAAGATGGGGTCGCCACCCAGAAAAGGTTGGGAACCACTACTCTATAACATCATTGACACATCAATAATTACAGTTTTATTCGTTTTAATTGAAGATCCTAAAACTAATAAAGATATTAATAACTAAAATGATGTTAATACACATTTTATAAATAGATATAAATATAACTTAACATTGTAAGCTAAATACACTAGCTTTGGTTTGGTTGTATCTTCTAATTCTACCTTGTTTTTACAACTTATAACCAAATCTTGCGAGCTTTGGCGGCTGAAAAATCTTAAATAAGTTCATTTTTGTCTAGATCCTTAGCAATATTATTCTCAATTGACAAAATAGCCAAGTTACAAGTTACTGAGCCGATCTTGAATCATTGTTGATCGCATATAAGTTTTTTAAAAAGTCTTAATTTCGAAAAGATTATTTCTCCGGAAGCCACAGTGACAGGCAGGGTCGGCCTTAGGGCAAGGCGAACGAGGGCCCCGCGCTTTTCAGGGCCCCGCGCTTTGACTAAAAAAATATTGTTTTACTTGATACAATTTTACAACTATTAAATATTACTTGTTTTTTATAACAACGATATCACGAAAACTTTATATTTATTTTTCAGGATAAAATATTTAGAAAAAAGCGTACTAATATAATAAAATATTATAATCACCCTAAATCCTAAAGCAAAAAGTATTTTGCCTAGAGCATTTTAGTATAAGTTTATGGATTCAGGAAAACTTTTAAATAAGAGGACCTAGTTTTTAGGCTTTAACTTGCAATGGTAATGGGAAAAAAGTAGATACCATATTTAAGGGACACTTAGGTTCCTTAAGGGGACTGGGTGTATATTTTATACTATGAATTGTCTTACAGTCTTACCTCTTATTTAACATGTGGCTATAATATGTTACTGGACATCATTTTGCACGTTGTTAGTCATCATCTCTATGCCACAATGCGGTATTTTACTTTAAAACCGACAGCGCCTGTTTGATTTCCTACTGAGTAAATTGGGCTTATGTGTGTGTATCGGCGGTCAAGTATACGAAAACGGTGCGAACATGAAGGGGCTTATTAAGTCAGGCGGACAGGCTCATCTTTTACAATTTATACAGCAATTACGTCGATGGAATTCACTTAGAACACTACGCAGGCATCATGATTCGTTGAGAATTATTTATAACTTTCAACCATTGCACCAACAAACGAGAAAAAAAAAGATATACTGAATTGCAGTATGAATCTGGAGAAAAAGCAAACAGCCTGCAAAAGAAAGGATCTTGATGGTTTCATGCTTGATGAAGAGTTGTTATCATTGAGTTCCATATTAATAAAAATAATAATAATAATAATAAATTTATAATTTTAGGAACTGGGCTCACAGCGCTTTACATAAAGATAATAAAATACATATAAGTATTAAATTAAATAAACATTCATTTCATAACAACCACATAAATGACAGTACGTAACAAATAATTCCTGAAGCGATCTACAACAATCTTTATAAGGTTTCAAAGTGTTGTTTTTTTTTGGTAAACAAGCGTTATAGTGAATTTTCTAACACACTTTGAATACTTCTAAATAATCCTGTCACTGTGGCTTCGTGAGAAAGAAGATATTCAAAACTAAAAATTATTCAAACCTATGATTCAAGATCGGCTCTGTAACTCAGCTAATTTGTCACTTTGAATTTTATAGCGGAAGGATCTTGAAAATAATCAACTTATTTTAGATTTTGCAGTCGCCAAAACTCACAAGAGTTGCTTGAAAGTTGAAAAAAGTTGGAAGTAGATGATAACACTAAAACAATGAATAAAAGTGTAAATATTAATATTAGAAGGCTGTTATAGAGTAAAAAGTTCAGTAATTTAAATTCGTACTTCCCAATTATTTTTAATATATGTAGAAATGCAAATTTTTGCATGGGTCTCACTCCTCGTCTGCTGCATTGGGCCCAAGGCCCCGCTCATCGTTTTTTGCCTTGGGCCCCACATACTCTAGGGCGGCCCTGCAGTATAAGCAATAAATATCGTAATACATAAGAAACGATATAGCAGGCATCTAAGTGTTAATAGTTTTTTTAAAAAAAAATTTATGTTTAGGCTAGTCCTGTTAGTAAGAAATTAAATCTAAAATAAGCATCTTGTCTGTCCTGTGTAGTTTTGTGGTTCAAATTACCGGACATGGGTTGCGACGGTTGCCGTTGCCTTTGATCCAAGATAGCAACAAGGGTATGCTGGAACATAATAATATAAAAAAATATTTAAAAAATATTTTTTTTAAAAGGACACGCTTTTATTTACATATAGAAAGTGCACTAAAAAGAAGAAAATAAAAAGTTTTCAATCCGTGAACCTATCGACTGCACATAAATAAAGGTAAAAAAAATGATTTTTAAAAACCACGTTTTTATAAGTGGACTAAATAGATGAAAATAATTTAAAACTTATAAGTTCAAGCACTTCGATTTAGTATGACTAACCGTCGAAAGGGTGTGGCCTCTACGTGGGCTCGGCGGATGAGTAGGGTCGTGGGGCATGGACCTGACCGTGACTCGGCGACTTGAAACCAACAACTCCCGGCAGGCAATGCCAAAGACCGATATGTTAGGTGTTAGGTGCTAGTCACATATGATTACAGTCGCTGTACGGATCTTAGACAAAGCATCTTAAATGCATTGTCGATGATGAAAACCAAAGTACCCGTTGAGGGTCGGGTAAGTCCGAAGCGACCGTTTCGTCCCCCTCAATTTTACTAGCAACGCCAATGAGCGGTGCCGGTTTAGGGCCAGGAGCGCCAGTACGGATTAGCAAAATGAACCGCGAAGAGCGCAGCGGACACCAGCTCTGAGGAAACCTTCCACTGGGGGTTGCACCCTAGGTAGGTCATTGATGATCCCCCGCATAGCGGCGGTCCTAACCATTGAGACTCGTATGCTTTGCCGGGGTGGCGCCAAAGTGGAAGGGGGTCATAGTAAGGCAATTCCACCCCTCCTTGTGAGGTAAACTTAGTGGGAGGCATCTTCGACTTTCCCGGTGGGGGGCGGGGGGGGGGTTTCCAGCTGTCTTGTCCTTTTCTGGGGGAGGGGGCCAGATAGCTGGGAGGGTCTTCCAGGAAGACCCATGAAGAGCACTAGGCTCGGGGCTTCTGATTTTCTTCCACAGGTAGGATCATTAGTATGACTAAAAACGTGGGGCGGGCGCTTATGAGGTTTAACATATGCGGTTCATTCATTCTCTCACTTATAGATCTCTCTTTTGCCTTCTAAATTATAAATCTTCAATTTTTAAACCAAACACCCGCCCCACGTTTTTAGGCATATTAAACTATCCACTATTAAATTATCCACAACTGAAAATTGACCCCCGCACCTCCAGGTCAGCTATATTACACTATCACTAACAATTCGACCACCAATTTCTGACAAGTTGCGTTC
Source organism: Ampullaceana balthica (assembly GCA_944989445.1). NCBI lineage: Eukaryota > Metazoa > Mollusca > Gastropoda > Lymnaeidae > Ampullaceana > Ampullaceana balthica. The sequence continues at coordinate 116,357 of CALYLW010000356.1, forward strand.
TTACACGCTTTAAAAAAAAATTAGAATACAAACTCTTTACAATCCACTTCTGACATCAACACATTGAAATTGCGTGTATCCCTCTAGGGCGAATTGAGGCGTGGTTCATTGGGTGAGTGATAATCTCTATACATATAAAATGCATTTGTTGTCTGTCTGTCTGTCTGGATGTTCCCTATTAACTCAAGATCCAGACAACCAAATAACGTGAAATTTTGGTACACGTACACAAAATTATACCGGAAAGGTTATTAAACAGGTTTCGTTCCATATATATATAAGATACTGGGGGCCGGGGGCCCAAAATGTAGTTTTTCCTAATATGAGCTCTATAAAAAATAAATAATAAAAATTATCATATTTCCCGTTTAGGTAGAAGCATACAACTTTCGGTAGTTGTTAAGTATCATTTGGCGATGGCAGCAGGTAAAAAAATTATATAAATTATCACTTACTAGGGGCAAGGGGCCCTATTGTTGTTGTTTTTTCTTATATTTAAAACTAACTCAACACTAATTCTTCAATTTCCCGTGAAGGTAGAAGCATGAAACTATGGGAACTTGCAGAATACACTTTTATGACGATAATTGGCGAAAAATAATTACAAAATTTTCACTCATGGGTGGCCGGGGGCCCAAACCGTTTTTTTTCCCTTATATGGGTTTTATAAAACTGAATCAACACTAATTCCTCATCTTTCTTTGTAGGTACAAACATAAACTTTGGAAAGTTGTTGAGTACCCTCCCACGATGGTACCAGTCGAGAAAAAAAGTATCACTAACTGGGGGGCTTGGGGCCCAAATGTTATACATATAAGACTTATTTTTTGTCTGTTTGTCTGTTCCATAATAACTCAAGATCCAGACAACCAAATAACGTGAAATTTGGTACACATACACAAATTTACATGGAAAAACTTCTTAAACAGGTTTCGTTCCATATATATCAGATACTGGGGGCCGGTGGCCCTAAGTGTAGTTTTTTCCTTATATGTGCTTTATAAAACATAAAAATAAAAAACATATCCTATTTCCCGTGTAGGTAGAAGCATGAAACTTTCGTTGGTTGTTAAGTATCATTTGGCGATGGTAACAGGTAAAAGGGAATTTTTTTTAAATATAAATCATCACTTACTGGGGGCCCTAATGTAGTTTTTCTTCTTATATTTAAAACTGACGCAACACTAATTCTTCAACTTCCCGTGAAGGTAGAAGCATGAACTTTGGGAACTTGCTGAATACACTCTTATGACGATAAATGGCGAAAAATATGTTACAAACTTTCATTCATGGGTCGCCGGGGTCCCAAAACCATTTTTCCCTTATATGGGTTATATAAAACTGAATCAACACTAATTCCTTATCTTTCTTTGTAGGTACAAACATAAACTTTGGAAAGTTGTTGAATACCCTCCTGCGATGGTAGCAGTCAAAACAAATTATCACTAACTGGGGGGGCTGGGGGCCCAAATGTTATACATATTCATATAAGATGCATTTGTTGTGTGTTTGTCTGTTCCCTAATAACTCAAGATCCATACAATCAAATAACGTGAAATTTGGTACACATACACATGGGAAAAGTTCTTAAACAGGTTTTGTTCCATATATATAAGATACTGGGGGCCGTGTAGGTAGAAGCATGAAACTTTCGGTGGTTGTTAAGTATCATTTGGCGATGGTGACAGGTAAACAAATTGCTGGTATTGCTGGTATAGACTTGCAGACACCATGCTTTTCTCATGGACAGTTGCATGTGGCCTGCTCCAGAGTTGGCAAAGAGGAAAATCTTTTTGTACACACTCCAAATGGAACTACCAAAAATGCTGTTTATCACATTGCTTTAAGTTAAATGTACCCTTTATTGCATTCAACTAAACAGTACTGTACGCTTCTACAGAAAACCTTATTTTAAACCCGTGCAAAGCCGGGTCCTTGCCCCTAGTATAGACATAAACTAAAAACTAAAAATGCATTCATTTAATTACGGTACATTCGATCGATCTGAAATTTTGATACAATGCATTGTTATCCACGATCTATCTGTGGTAAAATGTTGAGATCTCTAGGACCACCAGAAGTGGCTTAATTTTACGTTACAAGATTTGACGGATACAACATACAACTTACAAACAGTGTGAGTTAAATAAAAGCATGTAATAAGTGAGCTAGGTTACGGAAGAATGCATTAATTTGTTTAAACTTGTGCTTTCATCAACTTTAACATTTTATATTTATATTACATGTATATTAAAATTACAGCAAATAATTTAGTGAAATGAGCGAAAGTCTTATAACCATGTAATTCATCTAACTGTAGATTAATATCAAATTAAAAAAACCCGTAAATAAAACAAACCCGTAAAAACAAAGTTTTCTACTATAAATCTCTTATATTTTAGTCATAATTAAAAGTATTGATTATGTTTCAACGCCACAAATATTTACGGACTGACACCGAGTGATGTCCCCTGTCTTTTAACGGGGGATGGGTCGTGAGGGGGTGTCGGCACGACGGTCGACGTCTAAGCGTCAACTCAAACTCACGTGGAAAATAAAACAAACCCGTAAAAACAAAGTTTTTGACTATAAATCCCTTATATATGAGACATAACTAACAGTATTTATTATTTTCAAACATTTACAGACTGAATCTGTCTTAACTCAAGTTTGCTTCATAACCCTGGGGGGGAGGGGTTGGTGGGGGGGGAGGGGTTGGTGGGGGGGAGAGGGGAAAAGTCTGGTCACCGATTCGCTTGACCGAGCTCAGCGTGACACGTAAAATGTAAACAAAAGCACCCCGTCGCTTTGATGGGTCGCCTCAATGCGTCAACTCAAACTTTCACGTGGGAAAAAAACAATAACAAACCGTGAATTTGAATTACATACCTCATATAAGGATAAACTAAAAATGCATTAATTTAATTACGGTACGTTCGATCGATCTGAAATTTTGATACAATGCATTATTAGGTCAGACGGGTCAGTGTGCCAAATTTCAGCTCGATCGAATCACGGAAAAGTGGGTCATTTTTGACTTTTGTTTTTCCGCCTGCCCGCCCTATGATGAGATGACGACAGAGACGGCCGCGAAGTTAATATAAGGGATTTAAAAACGAAGTTTTTTTACTATAAATCCTTTATGTACGAGAAGTAACTAAAAGAATGTTCGTTATAATACGCAGCGCAAGACCATCCAAAAATACAAAATTGCCGTTGTGTCGTAAAACATGTTTAATATAATGCGCACCGATCAGGAATATGTTTATAAAAAGAGTTGTCAATAAAATACGCACCTTATTGCGCGACAGAAAGGTTGTTCAATATAATACGCACCGCGACGCTCTATCTCAAAAAATAGCATGATACATAGGAACAAATAAAATAATCTAAAAAATCAATAATTTAATTACGGGAAATGCAATTGATCTGAAATTTTGATAAACTGTTTTTATTATCGGTACGAAACTGCCTGCAAAATTTCAGCTCGCTAGCTTACGAGCAAGTGGGTTAAAAATCGATCAAAAGTTTTGGTGACAAGCAAGCAATCAAGGGCGGCCGCAGACTCCACGAGTTAATATAAAGGATTTAAAAATGTAAACCTCTTTTAATTGTCATACACTACATAGGTAAACATATGTTATTATTATTTTTTTCTGATTTTGTTTTCATCTAGATCTATTTCTTTATTTTAAAAAGACGAATGACATTCAGATTACATAAATGATGCTGGCGTTTTGAACTGTTTTCTTAACTATAATCGACTGAATGTCGCTCGGCAGGGGCGGATTAAGGGGGGGGGGCTGATTGGGTTAAGGCCAGGGGCCCCAATAATTTAAGGCTAAAATTATGGGATCCCAAACTTATTATATTGTATAATAAAGTGGCTGGACCGGGACCGATGTTGAATTTCATCCAGGGGCCCCGCGCAATCTTAATCCATCCCTGGTCTCTCGTTATTGTTATTGACTGGCGAATAATGTTGGTGGTCTTTGTTTTCTCACCTGGCCGTCTTGATCAAAATAAACTGCTTCAACTGGCCTTGTGGTACAGAGTCAACAACGCTGATGTCATGGAGCGTAACGACGATGTGGGTACAGTTGACTACAGCACTGTAGATGGGAGGGTTCTGAAATATAGAGAGGGAATTAATGCTGTAGAAGGGAGAGTTCTGAAATATAGAGAGGGAATTAGTGCTGTAGAAGGGAGAGTTCTGAAATATAGAGAGGGTATTAGTGCTGTAGAAGGGAGAGTTCTGAAGTATTGTACTGATGAAGGCATTAGCCGAAACGTTTACTGTCGTGTTAGTTTAATAATAATGCTCAAATATATTGTTTTCATTACACAATCGTTTGTGTATTTTGTATTTTATTTAAAAGCTTTATCTCAGTCTGGATAGCGAAGTCAATAGTGCGCTCGTCTCACAATTTGAGGGGCGTGGGTTCTAGCCCACGTTAAAGCCACTATAAAAATGTTGATGAATGACTAACGCTAGGAAAGTCCTCCGCTGATCTGGAGAGAGGATTGGGCGCCACCAGGTCTACCAAGTCCGAGAATGTTCTAATGGAACATTAATGGAACATAAAGAACCCCCTACGACTACGAGGTTATAACGACCACGAGGTTATGGGACTAAATTTTTTTTATCTCAGTCTTATTCTATATGAAGTATAGAGTGAGAATTAGTCATGTAGATGGGAGGTTTCTGAAATATAGAGAGGGAATTGGTCCTGTAGATAGGCGGTTTCTGAAATATAGAGAGGGAATTGGTCCTGTAGAAGGGAGAGTATTGAAGTATAAATTACAAATGTCACAAAAGTCTTTTTTTATTTTGTTGTTTAGCTGCAGGCAACAGACGGTAGTCACTATGACAATATGTTAAGACTTATATTTATTTATTCATTTTAATTTTTGCACTAGATTTTTATATTCTTTTGAAATAAGTCATAAAACCCAATTATAATTTCTTTAAAAATTACACTTAAATGAAATTTATAAAGGAAAACCATTTAATTACTTTCATATAAGTATTTATTTTTAAAAACTATTTAATCTACGAAATACAATGCAATGCATCAAATGCTCGTGTCATTTGATATTTTAAATGCACTAAACAAGTTTCAGGCATTCGTAAGATATGTATAGAGAGAGAAAGAAAAAAAAGAAATGAGAAATGCAGAAAGGAAAGCGTGTAAGAGGGGGAGTCCAATTATATCTCGGAAAAGCGATTAAAAATGTTAAATGAAATGTCCTTACATCGTGTGTTGCCGAGCAGAAAGGCCATTTGGTGAACTTGAACACCAGGGGGTCAGACGTTGGGGAGACAACTCTGTCACAAGTGTGGGTGTAGTTCAGGTCAGACGGTCTCAGGCAACCCAACACAGAGTCGTCGAAGGTACCGCCCCTGAAACATAGGTTATACACATTTCTATGGTACACAAGAGGAATACAAAACATATGGTACTCACAGTAAACAAGGTGCCCAAGAACTTAGGTATTTACAGTATAACAATTTCTTTCGACATAAGCACTTTAACCCCACTCCCGTTCCCACACCATGTTGGTCTGAGACCCTAGTAGACATAAAGTTACTAAAGTAATTCGGAATCACCATTTAACTAAGTCTGTCAGGGGAAATCCCCATGGAAAACACTTACACCTACTAAGCACCCAGTGGATGTCCATTCATGGTAAGAAATCGGGCCTGAGGTGAGCGAATTGGCGTTGGTTGTATTTTGACCCATGGAAAACCCAATGTTAGGAGACTGTCAGTAACTGGGCGTGGTACTAGAGTGGAGATATTTAATTTTTTAGCTTGTAAAGGGGGGGGGGAGCACGGATAGCCCAGGGATAGGATGAGTAGGAGGAAACTAATGTGAAGTGTTAATCAAACACTTGGGGGGGGGGCACGGATAGCCCAGGGATAGGATGAGTAGGAGGAAACTAATGTGAAGTGTTAATCAAACACTGGGGGGGGGCACGGATAGCCCAGGGATAGAATGAGTAGGAGGAAACTAATGTGAAGTGTTAATCAAACACTGGGGGGGGGCACGGATAGCCCAGGGATAGGATGAGTAGGAGGAAACTAATGTGAAGTGTTAATCAAACACTGGGGGGGGGCACGGATAGCCCAGGGATAGGATGAGTAGGAGGAAACTAATGTGAAGTGTTAATCAAACACTTGGGGGGGGCACGGATAGCCCAGGGATAGGATGAGTAGGAGGAAACTATTGTGAAGGGTTAATCAAACACTTTCGGGGGGGGGGACATATATATGGGGTAGAGTTTACAGGAGAGGAGGGAGAGAGGTCAGGAGAGAGAGACGAAACGACATAGGCTGGGATACTTGTATGTTTTCCCCGTGGAGAGTTCACTTAGTTATACGTTTATTAGTAACTGTGTCTATACCTGATAACCGAAATTAGTCAACAAATTAACTTCAACAACTAAAGTTCCCACAACCTGTGTTGATTCCCTGATATATTAGATACGTATTTTGTGCTGTATTTGCACCATTCAGTGGCACTTGTTTTTTTTCTTCAACCTTAATACTTAATACTAGCTGACCCGCAGCGTAGCATACGCCACTAATGATTTAGTGACGGGTGAAGACTTCCTGAAAGACACAGTTGTCAAAATGGGGTGGGTTTGGGCAAATGACCGTGAGTGAATGAAAAGAAGGAACTCTGGAGAGACCTGCGGTGTATCACCCGTAAAAAATGACGGAAGTGTTCAGCTGAAATCTATTTATTTTTGAAAAAATACACTTTTTAAGGGCGCCTACGGCGCCCACCTTTTTCAAAATCCCAACTAAGTTGTCCTTGTTTGATCAATACGAAATATTAAACTTTCTGAAATGTACGCAAATTATTTTATAACTTTTTACATTGTTTCTTTTTTTTTACAAAATTAAAATATCAGCGAAAACAATGACGTCATATATTTTTTTTTACAGCGCATATTTAATTTGCACACCTTTTGATGCATTGGTGCAGTAATTTGGTGCGCTGCTTTCTAAAATTAGTATCTGTTGAACATACTTGCAGCTTGGTGTCTCGCAGGGTCCGACCAAGAAGAGAATTATATATATAGACACTTGCTACGTTGTTACATTTCTATGCTGTGTTAGCATACCGTCGAATGTTCTTTTATTAAACTGTTTTCAGTTTTTTCATTCAACGAAACAGATACTTTCAACTATCCATATTTTTTTTAAATGCATCTGGCATATTTATAAAAGTATGGAGCATAATAGTTTTTTTTTCAATTAAAAATTGAATAAATGAAAGATGGTACACTGAATTAATTCCTCATTCAGTGATAGTATATATGTTAAATTGTATATTTTATTTTGTATATTTTATAAAATACAGTGAGAATCAACTGATTGTAAAGCATCATCACATTTCATTTTTGAACCGTAGCAACTTGCATCTTACAAACGATATATTAAAATTTACAATTCTAGGGTACGTAAAAAGTACTTTGTCGTATTTTCTTCTCTTTTTTTTAAATCACTCGTAACAGAGATAAGTAAGGTAACATTTGAAATTAATAGTTTTCATAACATCTATTGTTGTGATACACCTTTCTTTCTTTTTTCTTTAAATAAAGTTAAACGGGATGGAAGTTAACAAACATTAAAGAAGAAAAAACCCAATAAAGACGCACAACTGATAATGGCATGTCAAAATAAATTCATCTCTGAAATCGCAACTTACAAATTGGCGATGTCATTGGTGAAATTGAACGGGAAAACGTCGATGAGGTTGCTGGAAGCATCTGGAACAACCGAAAGAATTCCACGCCTAACAACTTGGGAAAACAGGTATTCCTCAGCTAACAGAGCCTAGAGTAGGAAAAATTAGAGATTGGTAAACTATACTTTAAAAATGTGATGTTATATATTTAAAAAAAAATATTCTAAAATATAACTTGAAATTTAAATGAAAAAGAAATTAAGAATTAAGGGCATGTGGGTTTGGAAAGGAGTGGAGGTCGGACCATCTAGAATTAAGGCACGGGGTGGGGTGGAGAGGAGTGGAGGTTAGCTTGAAAGGATTAGCTTCTCTTAACCTTTAAATCGATTAATCTCCATTATTATCATAACCATCTTTATATTTCAATAAACATGATTCTTTTTCTATAAAGCTCTCGTGCTCACCGAAAATGCATAACACTTACTGTCGGGCTCTTTGGTATTCATATCTTTTACGTTGAGAAATAGTGGCAAACGGATGAGAGCCAGAAGTAGATGAACATAGACCTGGACCAGCTTCGTTTAAATTATCCGCAACTTCACTTGATCAGTATAAGCGTATTACCCAGAGTTCATTTTTTGGCGTGGCTTAATCGAATCGGTCAACTCTATAAACAGCTATTAAATTTCAATTTAAATATGATTCCGGTGAGTTTACGAATGAAACATAATAAAAAATTTTTTTAAAATGATCCCTGTTTACTCCTTAATTTGACCCACAATTTAAAACACACACACACACACACATATATATATATATATATATATATATATATATATATATATATATATATATATATATATATATATTATATATATATATATATATATATATATATATATATATATATATATATATATATATTTAATTCGCTGAGTCGACACACCGTCACCAGCGCTTTCATGTTACAGCCGTTAGCGTAGCTCTCTTGCGTGTTCGCCGGCGATATTGCCGATGTTAGTGGCAAATCTGCATCCACCCTCTACCCATCCATCAATTCAACCCTGTGGCGCTAAAGCCCACGTCGGGCTTAGGCCTGCCTCTCCACCTCCTTCCACTCAGTCCTAATCAACGCCTTTCTACTCTAGTTTTGGATACCCAGTTGTTGAAGATCTTTCTCTGCATCATCCATCCATCCATCCATCCATCCATCCATCCATCCATCCATCCATCCATCCATCCATCCATCCATCCATCCATCCATCCATCCATCCATCCATCCATCCATCCATCCATCCATCCATCCATCCATCCATCCATCCATCCATCCATCCATCCATCCATCCATCCATCCATCTATAAAGCATGTGTCTTCCACTGAGCCTTTTACTCTGGGGTTTTGGTGTGCACCCTTTTACTCCTCTGTCATTTGACAAATTTGGAACATTTTGCCCGATATATTAGGAAACGGTGACAGAAAAGAACCGACCTAACCGATGAGAAGATGCAGAGACAAAGAGAAAATTTGGCGGTTCTATTTAACAAAGTCGACTTGATAGGGTTAGCGAGATAAATGGGTCCCCTTGTATTTCGTTGAATCTGAAAGCTCGCCACTTCTAAATTGTCTAAGATTAATAAAAGAAGGTCACGTAAAAAGTACGTTATGTTTAGAAGTAATCTTTTTCTTCAAACTCAAATTTATCGTCCTCGTTATTTGGATATTTCCAACTGGATGATGAAGGTATCGACTTACCCACTGGAAAATGGGGGTATGGACCTACTCATTGAACGATTATGTTATCCACTAGATTGATTTACCCACTGGATAATGGAGGTATTGACTTACCTACTGGATGATGGAGGTATAGACTTACCCACTGGATGATGGAGGTATAGACTTACCCACTGGATGATGGAGGTACCAACTTACTCGCTGGAAAATGGGGGTATCGACCTACTCATTGAACGATTATGTTATCCACTAGATTGATTTACCCACTGGATAATGGAGGTATTGACTTACCCACTGGATGATGGAGGTTTCGACTTACTTACTGGATGATTGAGTTATAGACTTACCCACTGGATGATGGAGGTATTGAATTACCCACTGATGATGGAGGTATTGACTTACCCACTGGGTGATGGAGGTATTGACTTACCCACTGGGTGATGGAGGTATTGACTTACCCACTGGGTGATGGAGGTATTGACTTACCCACTGGGTGATGGAGGTATTGACTTACCCACTGGGTGATGGAGGTATTGACTTACCCACTGGGTGATGGAGGTATTGACTTACCCACTGGGTGATGGAGGTATTGACTTACCCACTGGGTGATGGAGGTATCGACTTACCCACTGGGTGATGGAGGTATCGACTTACTTACTGGGTGATTGAGTTATAGACTTACTCACTGGGTGATGGAGGTATTGACTTACCCACTGGATGATGGAGGTATTGACTTACCCACTGGATGATGGAGGTATTGACTTACCCACTGGATGATGGAGGTATCGACTTACTTACTGGATGATTGAGTTATAGACATACCCACTGGGTGATGGAGGTATTGACTTACCCACTGGGTGATGGAGGTATTGACTTACCCACTGGATGATGGAGGTATTGACTTACCCACTGGGTGATGGAGGTATTGACCTACCCACTGGATGATCGAGGTATTGACTTACCCACTGGGTGATTGGGCTATACACGGGTTTGAGCAGCAGACTACTGGGTATGTCCTGTACGAAGTCACCAACTTTGAATTGTGTGCGGCCGTAGTCACCCGAGAGAACAGCCAGAAAGTTCAGAAACGATTCGCTGGCCTGTGGGGCACATACTGCAAGAACAAGACAGGGACGTGAATTTCTTCGACTTGTTAAAGTAGGGCGGTTATATTTAAAGTGGCATATAGAATGACAAAATGGCACACTCTAACAAAAGAAGGAACACAAAAATAAATCGTATAGGAACTTACAAAATGGTCATCAGGACTAACAAAAGTGGCATAGAAACTAGCAAAAGTTGCATAAGCACTTTAAAAAAAATAAGAAAAAAATATAGAAAAAAAATAAAAATAGATAATACTCTTGCTTGTGACTTATTACAAAAATGCTTAGACTTTATTTCAAACACAGTGAACAAATTATAAGTCAACCACATTTTACTCGGCATTAAACATGGGTCATATGGAAGAATACTTACATTAAACTGTGATAATTTAGAGTGAACATTTGTATTCTGTCTTTCCGTCACATCTTGTACAAGATTGTAACCAATGTCCTCATTTTACTAAACTAAAAAATGTATTTGTCAAATATTTGACAACGTACCTCGTGTATTCTGATTGCCTCCCCTTTGACCGATGCCACCAGAGCCCCCCCTGTTGACAGGTTCATATGTGTATTTCTTGAACCGATTGGGAAACGCTGGTAAGGCGTCAACACAAGTCTGGGTGAGAACCGCTGCTACAGCCACCAGGCAAGCGGCATCACAATATCTCAGCATGTCGAAGACAGTAAGGCAGAGCTGCAGTCAATCTGTTTACAAAATTTCAAAAGAACACCTGGGTCAAATTACTAGTAATCCAATTAGGCGTGTGTGACACGACCGGTATCTAAAAACTGCTTTATACTTGAGGACATAAGCTGAAATCAATTTCTGCTTGCTTGTCATTTAACAATGCAAAGATCTTGAATGAAAAATGCCGAACAATTTTATTGAATGTGAAATATTTTAAGAACCTGTCATTTAGTCTTTAAATATAATGTGCTTCCAGGGGCGGACTGGCCAGTCGTGCATTTGGTCTATGCCCAGTGGGCCTATTTTGTCCTATAGAATTATATTATGCACGTAGAAGCTCTGTAAACAATGCCCGGGCCGCTTTAAAGCTCCAGTGCTCCACTCAGTCTGTAGGCACAATCTACAGTCATCAAGGTGTTGTATACAGTCTACTGAGTCTCTTAGCATAGTCTATAGTCATTAGCACAATCTACAGTCATCAAGGTGTTGTGTACAGTCTACTGAGTCTCTTAGCATAGTCTATAGTCATAGCACAATCTACAGTCATCAAGGTGTTGTCTACAGTCTACTGAGTCTCTTAGCATAGTCTATAGTCATAGCACAATCTACAGTCATCAAGGTGTTGTGTATAGTCTACTGAGTCTCTTAGCATAGTCTATAGTCATAGCACAATCTATAGTCATCAAGGTGTTGTGTACAATCTACTGAGTCTCTTAGCATAGTCTATAGTCATAGCATAATCTACAGTCATCAAGGTGTTGTGTACAGTCTGCTTAGTCTCTTAGCATAGTCTATAGAATACAGAGTCATAGCACAATCTACAGTCATCAAGGTGTTGTGTACAGTCTACTAAGTCTGTTAGCATAGTCCAGGGGTCTCCAGACTTTTCTGCCGGAGGGCCGCATTTATTGTCCAACAGCAGTTTGGGGGCCGACTACACACCAGAGGTCCAAATAAGAAAGAATCAAAACATAGATGTTGTTTTTAATTATATATTTAATATTATTATATTTATAATATTAATATTATTTAATATTATAATATTATTAAATAATACATTTTATACACTGCATATGAACACCTGAATTAGTGGGAATTGTGAAATTGTTTCCTGGATGCCAAAATAGTAGATATTTCTGGCTTTAGATTTGATGTACCTAACATCAACAGTGACCTGAGATTCACATAAGACAAGTTAGTTCTCAAATTGTTCTTCACATATTTCCTCCTCGAAAATGTCTGTTCGCACAAGTATGTTTTTCCAAAGATTGAAAGGTACCTTGATACAAAAGCTTTGACATTAGGAAAGTTTTCCTTGGGCAAAAACTGGTAAAATCTCAAAAGTCCTTCTTTGAACTTGTCCCTAAGGAGGTCATTTGCTTGCAAATCAATGACCTCCAGCTGCATTTCATCTGAGCTACTGGCCACATCTGCTTCAAATGTATTTTAAAATAGCCTCACTTCTCTGTCTTTGAATCCAAGTCAGAAAACTGCTCCTGAAACTGCAGCTGGGGGTCTTTATTCTCGAGGATTTGTGGTAGACTACAGGTAAAAATAGTTCTTTTTTTTTAGATTAAAAGGTCTCCAGGGGCCGGATGAGAGGGCTTCGCGGGCCGTAGTTGTGAGACCCCTGGCATAGTCTATAGTCATAGCACAATCTTCAGTCTACGCAGTCAATTAGTTCCGTGAATGGATTTTAATTTATCTTTTTTTTTAAATTAATCTTGAATTAATTTCACATCTTTGTTAATCTCATTGTCATGTGTTTGTTCGGGAAAATATTTTAATAGAATTGTCATCAAATTCACGCTTTTCAATCAGCATGAAATTGTGCACAACTTCATTTCTTCTTAGCTTCATTTCTTCTTAGCTTCATATCTTCTTAGCTTCATATCTTCTTCGCTTCATATGTTCTTAATATTAGCTTCATATCTCCATAGATTCAAATCTTCTTAGCATCATATCTTCTTAGACTCATATCGTCTTAGCTTCATATCGTCTTAGCTTCATATCGTCTTAGCTTCATATATTCTTAGCTCCATATAGTCTTAGCTTCATATCGTCTTAGCTTCATATCGTCTAGCTTCATATCGTTTTAGCTTCATATCGTCTTAGCTTCATATCGTCTTAGCTTCATATCGTCTTAGCTTCATATCGTCTTAGCTTCATATCGTCTTAGCTTCATATCGTCTTAGCTTCATATCGTTTTAGCTTCATATCGTCTTAGCTTCGTATCGTCTTAGCTTCATGTCTTCATTGAAAATGGAAGTCGACGGCTTAGTCTGGATTGGAACCATTTGCTGGTCGCTTGAATCCATAATCGGAGCACACCCTACCCTACCCTACCACGACCTTCATCTCACAGTCGCCAGGGTTGAGTTAGGGTTAGAGTTAGGGTTAGAGTCTAATGTTATTATGGGCTTTAACTCAATCGTGGGTCTGACATGAATATTTTGAACTTCAAGAAAGAACACAGTCATTGTGTCAACTAATTAAAGCTTGTGGCTTCAAAACTAAAACTAATATGTTGGAATGTAAGAATAAACATGATTTACAAAATTAATATCGATAACATCGTTAAAGTTTAATTTAGACCTAGGCGGGAATGATATTGACATCGTATTTTTAGTAACAGTCCCCTTTCACATTACCCCATTACGTGAAATGAATTTTTCAAGTTACGTAGTCAAAAGAAATCATAATGAAACAACAATAATAATAGTAATTATGGATACACAAGTTTTGTCAGTGTGTTACATTTGCAGCTTTCTGTAGTATTTAATACATACAGCAGCAATATTTAGTTTGAAGCGCCTTTAAGAAAAATATATCCTTAACTAATATTTTGCAACGAGTTCTTTATTTTTATACATTGATAGATAAATCTTAAAATTAAAATGCGTAAATGTTGTAAGGGACCGTCCATAAATGACGTCACGAGTTTTTTCAGGATTTTTCACCCCTCCCCCCTCGTCACACGTCGTCACAAAAAGTTAGACCCCCCATCTTTTTCCAATCTTACGTCACAAAGCTTTAACACCCCCCCTCTCCATAAAAACCTTTTTCTATTTGAAAATGAGCATGCTTGAAATCATTTTTTCTTATTTAAGTATTTATTTAGTCTAGGCCTGCATTCTAATTTAACACGCATGGAGCCATGTAAAACGTCATTAAATAAATTGTAAGCTATCAAATATTTAAGTGTAACTTTTATTTAAAGTTGCGTGTTTTGACGTGACGTCACAATTCTTAAACGCCCCCCTCCCTCTTGTCACACATCGTCACAAATGTGTGACCTCCCTCCACCTAGGGGGGCGACGTCATTTATGGACGGTCCCTCAAAGATATTTCATTTTGATATTAACTTTGAAGTGTTTTTTTTTCGCATTTAAGAATTTTCATTTACTAATTATTTGAGACGAACCAGATATTTCAATTTTAACTCAGGGACCGTCATGAAAGCACATATTTCGTCAATTAATTTAAATAAAATGTCGTTTCAGAAAAGCATCCACGAGCCAAACACAGTGGAGACTTATAACTAGCATAATTCGTTACAGAATCTTACTCTTTAAGTGAAACACTAGTTAAACGAAACAATTTTTCCTATACAAATCAATGTAAAATAAGATTATAATGCGTTCCATTCTGAAGAAATACTAATAATTTTTTTTAAATTAATACTTATTCAAATAAAATTAATTGTGAATTTTTAAGGAGTGTAACAACTTTGAATAAAATTTAGATTTGAAACACAAAAAAAACACTAAATAAAGTATGAATTTATGACAAATAATTAGGCCTGTGGAAATTAACGATTAATTAATCGTTAAACATTTTAATTGATTAAAATTCTATTTAAATAATAATTTAAGAAAATTGTATTATATTTTTTTCCAATTTATTAATAATTTATATTTCGTTACTTACATACTTTTCCCTCGTATTATTATTATTTATTTAGACGTGTATACGTAAACAAAAAGGTTTTTCTTCCTTATTTCTTGCATAGCAGAGCGAATTTGCTGTGTTGCGTCACAACATTTGTGAGCTAATTTGTGTTGCACATTTTTTCATTTAATTTGAAATTTTTCAATTATCTTTAAAGAAAACAAAATATTTCATTAAAAAAAAATGATCAACTTGATTTTTCTAAATTAGTAACGCTAATCAGATTAACTGATCGGTATGTTGAGTGAATTTCACGTGAAGTCAGTGTTGGTTGTGACAGACGGATGCTGATTCAGATGCGCGAAACTATGATCTATCTACACGTGACGTTAGTGTTGGCTGTGACAGACGGATGCTGATTCAGATGGACTTAACTATGATCTACTTACCTGTGACGTCAGTGTTGGATGTGACAGACGAATGCTGATTCAGATGGACCTAACTATGATCTACTTAAACTTGACGTCAGGTTTGGTTGTGACAGGCCGATGCTGATTCAGATGGACTTATATACAACTTCAAGACCGTTCGACCTTTGGGAAAATCTCATCAACTCAAGGTGAATGTGGGGAAATTTTTTTAAAGATATCAATGACATTTTTTCCCTCAAAATCCTTAGTTATGAGGCGTCCAACCAAATTTCCTTTTACACGTGTCTCTCAAAAAATTAAGCACTTAATATAAGGTTCCAATCCTTACTTCCCTGTTCCTGTGTGTCTCTCAAAGCAGCGCACTTAATTTAAACATTTTTATTTATATTATATACTAGTTTGTGGACAAATAGATTTTATCTTTACATTTGATCGTTTTTAAAAATAACAGACAGACACCTCTAAAGGTTTTTTTTTATATTGGGGTAGTGCGGCTATCTAAGCGGCTAAGTGGCAAAGTGGATGTCTAAACGACTGTCTAAGCAGCTAAGTGGCTGCGTAATTGGCTAAGTATGTCTGTCTAAGTGACTGTCTTAGTGACTGTCTAAGTGGCTGTCTAATTGGCTAAGTGCCCGTTTTACAGTTTGGATATTAATGTGTGTGTATTTGAAATGTTACAAATAAATGAAATGACAACTAATTTCATCCGACATCAGAGCTTCCTTGGTACAACCCTTTATCAGGTAGGGGTCGTAGACTCAATGAACGTGCCACAAGGTCTGCTGATCAAAGAAATCTACTTCAAGGCTAGATTATTGTGTGCCCCTTACTCAAGAGTTACCCAGTCTACTCCATATTTAATTTATTCTATGGTTATTACTCCGAGTACGCTTGTTCCAATAAGACTTATCTTAATCTTTGATCCGTAGAGTAACCTTGCATCTTACAAGTTTAGCTTATCCTGTGGTACTTACTTTAGAGTGACCTTATCTACTCTAAGTGTTATGTAATCTAGGATTCTTACTCCGAGTAATCTTGTCTTTTTTCAAGTTTGAACTACGTCACGTTCAGTGTATTCTATGGCAGTGCTTCTCAAAGTGGTGGTCCGCGGACCAGTGTCGGTCCGTGGGTCATCCACCGCGGGTCCGCAGATGTTCTCAAAAAATGGACAGACAAAATTGTCAGTGCAAGGAAAATAGTGCACCGGTCCCTGGTGAAATGGAAAAAATTCCTGCCGGTCACCATTTTAAAAAGTTTAAGAAGCACTGTTCTATGGTACTCACTAATGGTGACTTTGCCTACCTCAAGTAATACTTTTTCTTACACTATAAGAATTTTTATTTCTAACACCGGAAAATGTGACATCTCTCTAAGTAATTTTGTTATTTTTAAGACCAATTTTTCTGAATAACTATCGTTTTCAGCATAAATATATAGAATTTAGGAAGAGACTTTTAAGTAAGATTAGTTTTTGGGTCAAGGTCCCCAATACACAGTCTTAAATCAATGTAGTATTACAAATATGAGTTGTTGACAGATGACCCAATAGATCACTTGGTTGTTCAAACTTTACTTCTCTATGACCTCAGTCTATTTTTTTTTATTATTACCACGTTTCTATTAACTTGCTTTCGTTCCTGTCTGTCCGCAAAATTTCAAATTTTCCAAAGTAAGATTAAACCACTTCTGTAGGTCATAGAGATCTCAATATTTTACCACAAATAGATCTTGGATTACATTGCATTGTTTGAAAAGTTCAGATCGAGTGAATGTACCGTAATTAAATTAATGCATTTTTAGTTTATCTCTATATAGCAGCTGTATCCGTCTGCTATTGTTGACATTCACGTGCCACCGGAGTTCACCCCGGCCATCGATGACCACATCCCCATGTTTAACAGCAAGGGCAGTTCAGTTACATTCAGTCTGTAAATGTTTGTCACGCGTTGCGTATTGTATTGAGCACAATCAATACTTCAAATCAATAATGAAAAGCAAGCGACAAACTCACCAAAGCATACACTTAGACTAAAAAGAATAAAATAAATAGAGGTAAAAAAAAAGATTTTAAAAAAACAACAACACGTTTTTATAAGTAAAATAAAAAGAAGAGAATAATTTAAAACGTATAAGTTCAAGTACTTTAATTTTATATAACTAAAAACGTGGGACGGGGCTTATAAGGTTTAACATATGCATTTCACTCATTCTCTCACTTATAGATCTCTCTTTTGTCTCCTAAATTATAAATCTTTATCAAAGTACTTGAACTTATAAGTTTTAAATTATTTTCTTATTTTTTGTCCACTTATAAAAAGGTGGTTTTTAAAAATCTTTTTCCCTATATTCATGTATATGTGGATTTAGATATTAAATAGCAAAACGGAAGGTCCTCAATTTAAGTGGCATGTCACTATGGAGGAAATGTGTTTAAATTCAACTTGGAATAAGTTCTTGACTGAGACATGGAGGAAACATACTAGGTCAGTGTGACCCAGGGCCTGTCAACCACGACGTTGCTAGCCGTCTATGTCATTTTGACCCTACAGACTGCCGTGTCTTTCAGACATGCAACTCCTCATGGAGTCCAATAGCGTAGCTCTGTGTGTGTGAAGAAGAGATTTTCTACGGACATTAACTCCAAAAAAGACATGTTCTACATTTACCTTTGGCTTATCGTCTGTATCGCAAAACATTTGACCTCTCTAAATGCTTGCGGCTATAGACCTCCAGTCCTACCCTAATTTCTGCCCCACCCACTCCCCGGGGAAAGACATTTATCTTCAGATTTTTGCCCTCCCCCCAACGCCCACTAGCAGCGGACTTTCTTATCAACATTTAATCTAAAGCCTAATATCCGCATTCTCAGACTAAACCTGAAAGAGAGAGATCTCTTGTCAGTATTGATATCAGGAGCATTATAAAAACAAGAACCCTAATAAAAAGAGCCTTAATAACATCAAGAGCTATAATAACTATAAGAACCCTAATAACAAGAGCCTTAATAATATCAAGAGCTATAATAACTATAAGAACTCTAATAACAAGAGCCTTAATAACATCAAGAGCTATAATAACTATAAGAACCCTAATAACAAGAGCCTTAGTAACATCAAGAGCTATAATAACAACAAGAACCCATAATAACAAGAGCCATAATAACATCAAGAGCTATAATAACAACAAGAGCACCCTAATAGCAAGAGCCTTAATAACATCAAGAGCTATAATAACAACAAGAGCACAAATAGCAAGAGTAGCCATAATAACATCTAGAGCTATAATAACAACAAGAGCACAAATAGCAAGAGTAGCCATAATAACATCTAGAGCTATAATAACAACAAGAGCACAAATAGCAAGAGTAGCCATAATAACATCTAGAGCTATAATAACAACAAGAGCACAAATAGCAAGAGTAGCCATAATAACATCTAGAGCTATAATAACAACAAGAGCACAAATAGCAAGAGTAGCCATAATAACATCTAGAGCTATAATAACAACAAGAGCACAAATAGCAAGAGTAGCCATAATAACATCAGGACCCATAATAAAACATGAGCCGTAATGATCAGAGTGTTGATGTTTGGCCATTAATCCAAGTTTTCGTCTCTCTGAGGATCAAAACATCAATCTCTTCACGACGTTTATCATCGACTCTCTTTCGTTAACGAAAGTTTTAAAAAAAGTATATCATTTATCTCTGAGATTCATACATTTAATTTAAATAACGAATTGCTGATAAACGCTTCAGCACATTAATTTGGAGTGCAGGTGCCCACCCACAGCCCCAAAATAGCCCTGACGCGTGTGACCAGCCTAATTTGGGAACCACTGAAAAAGACGGGGTTTCTTTACATGGGCGAATTTCTACACTTACTATGTGTCCGCTGGACGGTGGGAGAGGGGAGAGGCTTTTTATAGCCGAGACTGGCAAATATTGTCATGCTTATCGCCGCTGAAAAGATGGGACAACTCTAGACAAATGGACGTGTCTAGAAAAGCCTCCATAAGCGATAAAAAAAAAGTATATTCAACACCATGAAACACGTTTTAATCAGCGCAATCTACCCCGACACCCTTCTATCACGAAGACTGTATCTTTTTTTTAAATAAAAAAGTGTCCTTAAACTTAAAGCAATTAAAAAAACATTTTTACGGGAGAGATTATGCGAACTTTTAGCGACATTGGCGACAAACCAAACATACGGCTGACTGAATTTAACCTTGAGAAACAAATTATCACGTAAAGTTTTATTGGCACAACACTTTTATTGAGGTGGTTTAGGATCTAGGTCACGAAATATTCGCCAAAGTCTGGAAAATAAAATCTTTTCAATTTATTCTTTTATTATTATTATTTTGTTTACTTTGAATTTTCTAAAATTTGTTCTAATACGTTAAGCACAACTAAACATATATATTTTAAAAATATTTTTTCATCTTTCTTTCAATCTGAAAGTTTTTTTTTCTTGCCTGCTCACGACATGTTTCTTTTACTTGTGGACGTGGACAAAACATGTCATCAGCATCGAAAGTAGCAGAATAAATAGAGGTAAAAAAAAAGATTTTTAAAAACCACGTTTTTATAAGTTTACTCAAAAGAAGAAAATAATTTAAAACTAATAAGTTGAAGTAGTGTTATGTATATGACTAAAAACGAGGGGCGGGTGTTTGGTATAAAAATTAAAGATTTATAAATAAGAAGGCAAAAAAAGATATCTATAAGTTAGAGAATGAGTGAAATGCATATGTAAAACCCCATAAGCGCCCGCCCAACGTTTTTAGTCATATTATATGAAAGTACTTGAACTTATTAGTATTACATTATTTTCTTCTTTTTAGTACACTTATAAAAACGTGGTTTTTAAAAATCTTTTTTTTACCTCTATTTATTATTTATTAGAATTTGGAAAGATTTTGATGGGTATGATATTAACTTTCTTACAAGAGTGTTCAACAATGTAAAATGAAGATATAATATTTTGTTTAGAGAACGGACACCATTTTGTCTTTGTTTTCTACTACCTCCCAAGAGAGTTAAGATTTAAAGAAAGGTTTCATCCAATTCATAGATATCTCAAGAATACACACGAGTTCAGAGGTCAAACGCATGCGCTTCGGTTTTATTTACAAAAGACATTGCTTGAGTTGAGATTTGGTCGCCTACTGTTATATTGCCTTGTGTTGAGATTTGGTGGCCTACTGTTATATTTCCTTGTGTTGAGATTTGGTCGCCTACTGTTATATTGCCTTGTGTTGAGATTTGGTGGCCTACTGTTATATTTCCTTGTGTTGAGATTTGGTCGCCTACTGTTATATTTCCTTGTGTTGAGATTTGGTCGCCTACTGTTATATTGCCTTGTGTTGAGATTTGGTCGCCTACTGTTATATTGCCTTGTGTTGAGATTTGGTCGCCTACTGTTATATTGCCTTGTGTTGAGATTTGGTCGCCTACTGTTATATTGCCTTGTGTTGAGATTTGGTCGCCTACTGTTATATTGCCTTGTGTTGAGATTTGGTCGCCTACTGTTATATTGCCTTGTGTTGAGATTTGGTCGCCTACTGTTATATTGCCTTGTGTTGAGATTTGGTCGCCTACTGTTATATTGCCTTGTGTTGAGATTTGGTCGCCTACTGTTATATTGCCTTGTGTTGAGATTTGGTCGCCTACTGTTATATTGCCTTGTGTTGAGATTTGGTCGCCTACTGTTATATTGCCTTGTGTTGAGATTTGGTCGCCTATTGTTATACTGCGGAGCCGTGCTATTGTTTACTTCAGCGGCGTGTGTGTGTTGATCAAAGTAACATATATGGCTGACATTGTAGTCAGACAAAGTAACATATATGGCTGACATTGTAGTCAGACAAAGTAACATATATGGCTGACATTGTAGTCCAGTGGTTCCCAAAGTGTTTCACACGGATCCCCAAGGGTCCCCGGTACCATTCAGGGGGTCCGTGGAAAATTTAAATAGATTTGGGGGTCCCTGAACTATACGTCAGGGGGTCCGCGCAAGGTTTAATTTAGAATTTAAAAAACTGTGATCAATTTTTATTATCATGGAAATTAAAATAAATAATAAATAAAATAGTATATAAATGCCTCTTCTACTAATTAAATACCATCTTAGCTGCTATCATTCATGGATAAAATGTTGTTTTACTTAGAAAAGGAAGTAAAAATACTTGGTTTGTTGAAAAGTCAATCTTGGTGCGAAAGAAATGCGGAATCCCTATAAGAAAGTCAGAATAAACAAACCCGCAAAAACAAAGTTTTTGACTATAAATCCCTTATATATGAGACATAACTAACAGTATTGATTATTTTCAAACATTTACAGACTGACACCGAGTGATGTCCCTTGTCTTTAATAAATGGGGGTGGGATGTTAGGGGGTGTCGGCACGACGGTCGGCGTCAACACGACGGTCGGCGTCAACTCAAACTCACGTGGAAGTGGAAGAAAAAAACAATAACAAACAGTGAATTTGAATTACATACCTCATATAAGGATAAACTAAAAATGCATTAATTTAATTACGGTACGTTCGATCGATCTGAAATTTTGATACGATGCATTGTTAGGTGTGTCGGGTCCGTGTGCCAAATTTAAGCTCGATCGAATCACTGGAAGTGGGTCATTTTCGACTTTTCTTTTTCCGCCCGCCCAGCCCATGAGATGATGAGAGAGATGAGATGACGACAGACAGAGACGGCCGCGAAGTTAATATAAGGGATTTAATAAAACAAACCCGTAAAAACAAAGTTTTTGACTATAAATACCTTATATATTAGACATAACTAACAGTATTGATTATTTTCAAACATTTACAGACTGAATCTGTCTTAACTCAAGTTTGCTTCATAACCCTAGGGGGGGAGGGGTGGGGGGAGGGGGAGAGGGGAAAAGTCTGGTCACCGATTCGCTTGACCGAGCTCAGCGTGACACGTAAAATGTAAACAAAAGCACCCCGTCGCTTCGTTGGGTCGCCTCAATGCGTCAGCTCAAACTTTCACGTGGCAAAAAAGCAATAACAAACCGTGAATTTGAATTACATACCTCATATAAGGATAAACTAAAAATGCATTAATTTAATTACGGTACGTTCGATCGATCTGAAATTTTGATACGATGCATTGTTAGGTCAGACGGGTCAGTGTGCCAAATTTCAGCTCGATCGAATTACGGGAAGTGGGTCATTTTCGACTTTTCTTTTTCCGCCCGCCCAGCCCATGAGATGATGAGATGATGAGATGATGAGATGATGAGATGATGAGATGATGAGACGGCCGCGAAGTTAATATAAGGGATTTAAAAATACACTTGAATCTACGAGGATTGCAAGGTTGGGTATTTATCGATGTGTCGGGCAGTTTTATTTATCTCAATTGCATCCTAACATAAAATAATTTTTTTTATAATAGGGCTTTACTGCAGCATTCCATTGAAAACGTTAATTATTCTTAACAGTGGTTTGTTACAACACATAAGAGATTGAGGGAGCACAAGGCTGAATTTAAACTTGATGGGGCCCTAAGCAATGTTCCCTCTAAGGTTCGTTGGTCTGTGTGTAAAATGAATAAATTCGTGTGCAAAGTTGCGCATCATCCATTTTTTGTGCAATATTTTACCAAATTTGCTGCTTGGTAATTCTTAACTGCTGTGCTGCTTCGGTCAGATATCTGCGCAGCTTAAAGGGACCATTGGCCCTAAGCTATTTGAGATATGGGGGACATTTTGAAGTTCAGATATTCTATGTCAGTGCCAAATATGAAAGCAAAATTCCGGAGGGCCCCAAAGAAGGTGGAGCCCTAAGCTATAGCTTGTTTAGCAAATAGGCAAATACAGCACTGCGTGAGCCGAAGGCAAAAATGACGACAATACAGGGTTGTTGAATATTTAAAGTATGGCTAAATGTTTGGAACCAGATACGAAAGGTCAAACGTTATTTGCTGAATTTTAAAAAAATTGAAGTTGAAGTAATGCCCTTGACTTTTTGGTATACTTAAAACAAGTACCAATACTGTACCAATTTCCAGTACATTGTGTCCTTCATTAACATCAATTAATTGCAAAAAATCTTAGTGAAAGTTTGCATGGATCACTAGATTAGGGGTCGGTAACATATGGCACGCGTGCCATACTTGGCATGATAAGCGATTTCAAATGGCACTCACACTCTTCACTTTTCCTGTATAAAGTTGATTATAAATAAGAATATGGACTTAGACTTGTATAAAATGATATGTGATATTGGCACCAGGGTCGGATCAAGATTGCACGGGGCATCTGGCTGCAATTCTACCTGGGGCCCGGGCCCTCCACCTTTATTATACAATACAAGAAATATACTGCACTTTGTAGCGGGAGTGTGCTGACCGTTTTCCCCAGTATAAGTTGCTGTTTATAACATATTTTTCTGCAAAGTTATTTATCAGATTTATCTATTACCAACCATTTTGATAATAGTACCCGTAAAAAATGCAACTGCTTTGTACCACTCAGCTCAATTTAAAATTTTTACACGAAAATGTGCGCACCGTAATTTGACAATTACAGATTTTTGAAAGCGCACCGCTCAAAATAAAGTATTGGAAAAAAATACCGCACCAAAATGAACTCGTTTTGAATGTCTGCATGAAGCTGTTCAATATCGAAATGAGATTTAATATTTCTATATTTTTCTCAACATTTTCGGATCTTGGGGCCGTCCATAAAGTACGTCACGCTATTTTTGACCATTTTTGACCCCCCTCCCCCTGTCACAATCTGTCACAAATCTCGGGACCCCCCCCTAAAGTACATCACACTTTCCAAATTTTTAAAATTAACACCTAATTAAAATATTTAATTTAATACTTAAAATACACTTCACTATTAAATTTTATTAAAATATAAAATTTCCACTTAAAAGTAGGGATGTACCGGATTCAAAATTTTGAAATCCGGTTGGAGCTGAAGTGGGCCGGATTTATGAAGTGAAATCCGTCTGGAGCCGGAAAAAGATTTGTTAAAATGGCCAGATTCCGGATTTTCCGGAGCCATTGTGATTAATATATATATAAATTAGGGATCTACCGGCCAGCCGGATTTATGAAGTGAAATCCTGCCGGAGCCGGATTTTTAAAATTACATAATAGAAAGGAAATAAAACAATTTTACTAAAAAAAAAGACTAGATTGACAAATTATGTGACCAACTCTTTTGCTATATTTAATCTGTTTATTATGTTCCTATGAATTATATTTCATTCAAAAATATTCACTGGACATCATCTGTGTTCATCCATAGTTACGACTGACATCAATCTTTCACAATCATCGTTTCCTGGAAGGATAATTGCAGACAGATCAACTCGTCCTCATCTAGCCACTCAACAGCCTCTGTATGTGCATTTTCTCCTCTGGCAATAACTGCCATGGGTTCTCTTTGACTTATAGAAGTGATTGTCAAAGGACGGATGCGTTTTACCTGAGTTGATTCTTGAACAGTTTGGGTGGGCACATTCTCCTGAGCTCGAGCTCTGTGTTGTCCTGTATGTTTCTTCAACATTGTTTGTGAGGCAAAATATGAGTGACATACTTTGCAAAGTCGATCGAATAAGCTGGTAATCATATGGTTGTACTTTGAAAGTTCCTGTTGATCTTGGCATAATTTTTATCAAATTTGAGAGTTTGTGCTACAAGCAAGGAAAGAAATTTATGAGAATCTGCATCTGCTCTTTCTTAAGCTTTGAGTCCATCATTTTTGTGGTTGATTGGGATTGGAGGAGGGAAGAATATTTAAGGTAAAACGTTAGAATATGAGCTTCGTGCTTTGTCGCAAAATTTCATGTCCTGATATTTAATAAACATTTGAGTGAAATATTGGTTGGTGCGAACATAATTGTCAAACCATTCCTGATCCTTCGATATCAGTCCTGCTGTATTCAATTCAGATTTATGAACAACACTTTCAGGAGATACGCATTTCAATGCTATTTTGACATAAAACTAATTCTAATGTTTCACAAAATTTTTGAAAATTATTTTTAAAGCTATTTAAATTCTACTTTAAAAATATAAATAAATTAGAAAAAAAAACTAAAAATAATAAATGTGTGACATCAAACATGGCCTGACCCCCACCTCCCCCCTGTCACAAAGTGTCGCACTTTCTTAGACCCCACCCCCCCTCGGAGCGTGACGTACTTTATGGACGGCCCCTTTTAATTTATGGCTTTCGGGCAAAAGGGACAATTACAATAATATACGTAAACCATCTGCAGGTTAAAATGAACCATCCTGCCAAATTTTGGTCCCCGTCCGTCATTTACTTTTTCCGTGATTGTGGAACTTACAGCCGAAAAGTGAAACATACAAACATGCAAACATACACATGGGTCCTTGAATCATTGGGGGCCCCTGGTTTTAGTTCAATCAGCACCCCCCTTAGTCCGCAATAGGTTAGCGCTTTGAATAATTTGAAAACTTAAGCTGGCACACAGTTAGCAAAAGGTTGCCGATCCCTGCACTAGATTATGTCATTAGAGTAGATAATAAAATTAAAAGGAATGCCTTCAATTAGAGATTTATTGTTCAATATTGTTTGGAAAATGAAGAAGACTATAATCGTTTACTTTTTCACACAGAACTACGCTGGTTATCAACAAGTACATATTTAAATCAATTTTAAGCTCTTTTTGATTCAGTATCTGAATTCCTAAAAAACAAAAACAATGATTTGCAACACGATTAAATAAAAAAAAATGACATATCCTTAATGAATGATTTATTTACCCAACTTTAACACAACTAAGTTGAAAATACAAGGTAACCAATTAAATTTAATCAAAACTAAAAGCGTAATATCTGGGTTTGTTGCAAACCTTTTTCTGTGCAAACAAGACTTAGGAACAGGAGAATGTTCTGTTTCAAAATCTTTTCGAAATTGCAAAATAGAGATAAATATTTGCTAGCTTACTGTCAAGACTTAACGGCTCTTCATGCAGACCTGAACCAAATATTTGAAGGCATTCTTCACTTGGATATTCTCGACTGGCAGTTGAATTCTTTTGAGCATGGACAAACTCAGCTCCCAAACACAGATAAATCCATATTATTAATACAGGAGCAGTTTATTTAAATATACACACATGAGGACCTTAACCAATGTTTGAACTAGGATACCACAAATTCTGATTACAAAGTCAGATCCAAATTTTAAATCCTGCATTATGGGTTATTGTACAGAAGCTTTCCCGTCTTCCTATTTGGTAGAGCAAAGATTCAGTGCCGTTATGAACATCATCTTAAAAAAACAGACTAGAAATTGGTGCTCGTGGAGATGTGCGGTTGTTACTCACAAACATTGAGTCGTTCATAAATACACTCATAAAATCTCATTATGTTAATCCAAGTTATTATTTGTTTTCAATTTTATTTTAAATAAAAGTGATAATTTCAATAAATAACTTACTTCTTCATCAAAATTTTTTTTTAATATTTTAAATTGTAATGTGTGTATTATGCATTTATGTAGTTTTTTCACTTGGGGTCCGTGAGGAAGTTGTGACTATAAAAGGGGTCCGTGGGTCAAAAAAGTTGAACCACTGTTGTAGTCGGACAAAGTAACATATATGGCTGACATTGTAGTCAGACAAAGTAACATATATGGCTGACATTGTAGTCAGACAAAGTAACATATATGGCTGACATTGTAGTCAGACAAAGTAACATATATGGCTGACATTGTAGTCAGACAAAGTAACATATATTGCTGACATTGTAGTCAGACAAAGTAACATAATATTGCTGACATTGTAGTCAGACAAAGTAACATATATTGCTGACATTGTAGTCAGACAAAGTAACATATATTGCTGACATTGTAGTCAGACAAAGACGAGAATCGTCTCCACACAAAAACATCTAAAACAATAAGAAATAATAAGTTTAGGGTGACCTGTGAAGTTCACGGTAGGGCAGCACAACATCCACATCAACTGATTCCAAAATGAATAAAATATTTAAAAAAAATTTTTTTATAAAAAAGGACACGCTTTTATTTACACATAGAAAGGGCACTAAAGAAAAGAATATAAAAAATTTCTATGATAACAGGTGAAATGACTGAACCTATTAACTGCACATAAAAGCGTGGGGCGCCCATTACAAATCATTTCTCTTTGCAACTATTCTTTTGCATATAGATAAATATTTCTAATTAATATGATAGTTGCATGTATATGAATTATGATCAAAGTTTTGAAACTTTGTAATGTTTATTGATATTCATACTAATTTGTATTTATGTTTCGCAGCCTTGTACATGATACAGAATTGTGATGAGCGCCCCACGCTTTTATGTGCAGTGGATAGGTTCAGTCATCTCACCTGTTATCATAGACAATTTTTATGTTCTTATTTTTAGTGCACTTGTAAATAAAAATTAGTCCTTTTTAAAAAAAGATTTTTAAAATATTTTATTTTCTACTTGTTAGTATGAAACTATTTTTAATAAATTCTTCGACATAATCAATTCAATTTAATTAGCCAAACTTCGTTTTCAATAACTTAAATGTGATAGTGGTAAAAAGATAGATTTTTAATTACAAATTTATGTATTAAAAAAAACAGTAGTAAAAAGATAGATAATTAATTACAAATTTATGTATTTAAAAAAACCCAATAGTTTCCACAACTGGAAATTGAACCCAGTACCGCTAGGTCGAAAATCCATAAGGCTAAAAATTCGGCCAGCTAAGCTACACTAATTTCGTTGTTTTTAAAGTTATAATAAAAACTCTTTATAATCAACTTCTGGCGTTAACACATTGAAATTAATTGTATCACTCTAGGGCGAATTGAGTTATGGTTCACATAATAAGTAAAATGTAAAAAAATCTTTTTTTTAAAAAGGACACGCTTTTATTTACAAACATTTACAGACTGAAACGCGCTGATCTCCCCTGCCCTTGATGTAAACACGGGAATTTGGTAAACGGGGGCTGGAGTGAAACCAGTGAGCCGTGGAGGTCAACTCTAGCAGACGACTATACATTCTAAATAGTGATAAATAGAGATAAACTAAAAATTGATTAATTTAGTTACGGTACATTCGATCGATCTGAAATTTTGATACAATTTTGTCATCCATTATCTATCTGTGGTAAAATTTTGAGATCTCTAGGACCATCAGAAGTGGTTTAATTTTACGTTACAAGATTTGATGGAAAGATGGATGGAAAATACAACATACAAACAGTGTGAGTTAAATAAAAGCATGTAAAAAGAAATAGTAATATTAAAAAAGAAAAAAATCAATCTCTCATTATGTTATAAAAACTAAATATGAAAATAATGTTGCTTTTTTTCCCCACCATTTTTTACTCTCATAAGACTGGAAACACGATAAATAAACGCAAGCTTAAAGACATCTTGGGGCATCGTGACATTGACGTTTGAATAGAACCATTCTATCCGTCACATGGCACCCAGAGAGCATGGGGAAACTAGGAAGACAGAGAGAAACATTACGAGGAACAATCAACAAACAAGAAAGAAAAAGTCTAGATCTTCAGACATTCCAAGATCTTCATCGACTTACAACAAACAGACAGAGCTGGAAAACAAAAGTATTCGTCCTATGAGCCTTTCAGGTTAGAAAGGATCATCCATCCATCCATCCATCCATCCATCCATCCATCCATCCATCCATCCATCCATCCATCCATCCATCCATCAATCAATCAATCTTCGCCACGTTCTAACTTAAAAGGCGTACAAGAATAAAAATTTTACTTATAAAACTCACCATTATATAATGCAACAATAACCCTTGAACTTGAACTTGAACTATCCCTTAACCCGTTGTTGGGTCGTTGGGGCACCATCGTGAACTGCTCACTAACACACGCCATTTGTCACGGTCCTGTGCTGCCCTTTGAGAGTCGCTGAATGACAAGCTGGTCCACTCTTTGATATCGTCCTCCCATCTCTTCTTTTGTCTGCTTCTTTTCCTTCCTCACTGGACTGTGCCTTGTAATATGGTTTTTGCGAGACCTCCAGTTCTTGTCACGTGTCCGTACCATCGTAATTTCCTCTTCTTAATTGATGTGAGCAGGTCTTCGTAGGGGCCAATGACAGTACTTATTGTGTTGCGGACCGCTTCGTTTGTGATGTGCGCTGTGTAGGAGATGTTCAATATCTTTCTGAAACATCTCATCTCTAGCGCAATGATTCTTCTCTGGAGGTCTGCAGTGAGCGTCCAAGCCTCACAACCATACAAAAAGACCGACATCGCTAGAGAGCGCATTAGCTTGATCTTTGATCTCAGGGAGTGCTTCTTACTATGCCAGATGTGCTTTAATTTGCTCAATGCTGCCATTGTTTGGGCTACTCTGGCAAGAATTTCTGGCTTTGAGCCTTCGTCGGATATTATGGCCCCTAGATACTTGAAGGTGGAGACTTCTTCGAGTTTTTGCCCGTTTATCCGAATCTCGCTTGTGAATTTACTATTAGCCATGACCTTGGTCTTTTCTGCGTTGATTTCCATGCCGTACGCCTTTGCTGCTTTCTCTAGCTTTGCGAGGAATTCTTTTAGTTCGCCCTCGCTACCAGCTAGGCCGTCAATGTCATCGGCGAAGCGTAGGTTGGTTATAATTCTCCCTCCGATGCTGACTGTTCCGACATGGTCTTCTAGCACATCTGTCATGATCCTTTCAAGGAAGAGGTTGAAGAGGATGGGGGAAAGTAAACATCCTTGTCTGACACCAACAGTGGTCTTGAACCAATCTCCCAGCTTGCTGTTGAAGAGTACTGCGCTGGTTGCTCTGTTGTAAAGGTTCTTGATCACTTCAATGATGTTTGCATTTATGTTGAATTTGTGCATCGTTGCCCACAGTGCCGCATGCCACACTCTGTTGAACGCTTTTTTAAAGTCTATAAAGACATGATAGAGGTCACTCTGGTGTTGGAGATGTTTTTCACAGAGAACTCGCAGGTTAAAGATTTGCTCCGTTGTGCTTCTTCCTGTTCTGAAGCCCGCCTGCTCTTCTGAAATGATTTGCTCTGCTTGTGGTTTCAGTCTGTTCAATATGATAAAAAGCATGACTTTGCTGGGGTGATTAATTAGGCTGATTGTACGGTAGTTCTGACACATCTGTAGATTACCCTTTTTTGGGAGCGTGATAACCAGCGATTGCTTCCAGGGGGTTGGCCATTTTCCTGTCTGCCAGATCTTGTTGCACATGTTAGTTAGGATGTTTATTACGGTGTCACCTCCTGCTTGAATCAGTTCGCCCGGAATGTTGTCCGCTCCAGCTTATTTCCCCTTCTTCAGTTTTTGTACAGCCAGCTCCACCTCGTCGCGGAGAATAGAATGCATGTCTGTATTAGTTGACTTTAGCATTTGAGCACTGACGCATCGCCTTTGGAGTCTTCATTTTACAGCTCAGAACAGTATTCGGTCCATCTTCTGAGAATTTCTTGTTCTTCTGTGATACATTTTGCGGATGTATCTTGTATGGTTGAGATACGACCTTGTTTGGTGTATGTCAAGTCTTTAACAATTTTGTAAGCCTTCCTTGGATTGTTCCTTAGTAGATTTTCATCGATGTCAGAGCATTGTTGTTCTATCCATTCCTTTTTTGCTTTTACCATATCTTTCCTGATCTTTTTATTGATTTCTCTGAATCTGGGTGCTCCTTCTGCAGTATTCTTTACGCTCTTAAGTTTTCTTCTTTCATCGCATAGTTTCAAAATATTAGAGTAGACCCATGGTCTTTTAATTAAATAATTTTAAATAACCCTTGAATGAACATGAAACGTGTTAAAGTAACAATTGTTGCGTGGCTTTTGAGGCAACTTAGGTTGGTGACACCCGAGGCAGACCTTTTTTTCTCTTCTTCTTCTTATATTTACCTAAGGCCCATAATCAATACTCTTAGCAGTATGGCCCCTTTTTGGCAGCCCACTAACACGAGCAGGTCTACAGTTGCCCGAGAAGACAACCCCCCCCCCAAAACACACACAATTTTACCTGACATACATCAATCATTGGCCGATAAAACAACTTAAGAAAGACAATTTTACTGACATACATCGATCATTGGGCGAGATGACAAAAACCTAATAAAAACAATCTTACATGCCATACATCAAGTTATGAGGTGAAAACACTGATAGAGAAACACGGCAAATCATTTACAGTCAAAACCTCTCATAACGAGCACCTCTCATAACGATATTTTCGCATAACGAGCAAAAAAATTATTGAAAAAGTTGCTCCCTTCGCATAACGAGTGACGCAGAAAGGGAAAGAATCTTTCCCCTCGAAGATCATTAGTCAGTCGGCACTTCAGCCCTGATGTATTATTCTGTGGTAAGCACTCGGTCTGTTAGCGTTTTGTTTTCGTGTGAGATCAACCGTTTTTACAAATTTTGTATTCAGACAGTATTCGTAATTTTTTATGTGCAAAGTGTAATAACCTGTGCTAAGATGCCTTCGAAAAAAAAACAACAAGAAGACAATCATAAGAGAGGGAAAAAAAACAGTTGAAATGAAATGGAAAGACATTGAAAAGCGAGAACAAGGTGTCTAATCAAGCGCGCAACTACAATCGGCCAACATCAACGATCTGCACTATTCTCAAGAACAATTAAGGAGATGGATGCTTCAAATGGAGTGTCAAGAATGTCTACGAAACGCTTATGGCACGTTTTCGTCAAATTTTGAAGCGTCGGCAAAAACAAATGTCTTTAACAGGTTTCTAGTTAAAAAGGAATCATTATTTGTCATAAATTTATATATTTTTTTACATTTTTAAACTTTTTTTTTCAAATCTAAATTGTATTCTAGTTGTTTCACTCTTTGAAAATTGAGGAAAATATCTGCCATGAAAGACAGCAATAGTTTACCAATGTTTTCCTGTCATGCAACACTGTGACTCGCAGAAATAAAGATATCTCCTTCTGACATTTTGAGACAATTAGAGGTAAAAGGAGAAAATGTTGACTTTTTTGGATAGACTGTGATGAAAGCATCTGACAATGCACAGCTTTTTTATAAATTATTATTTTTTTAAATTTTATTTTTTAAAGAGAAGTTAATGATTACATGTGTTTGTGTGAAGAATTACCTGAACTTAAGAATCGTAAAGACCATACAAGGGTAGCCATGACATTAAATTAAAATGGAATAAAATATCCAATTATTACTGATGGTACCCCTGTCATAACTGGTGAGCACAGTCGACTAGCAACACGTGTCTGTAACAAAGTCAGTGAAGAGGGGGGGGGGACAAAGCTTTTAAACTTCACTGCATCATTTACCAACAAGTGCCTTGTGCCAAACATCTTAGATGTGTACATGTCATTCAGCCAGTGATAAAAGCTATTAGCTCTATAGTCCTGTTTTACAGCCAGTTTCAGCAGTTTCTTCTTGTCATCCAGGGAGAATACGGAGATGTTTTGTATCACAATGATGTAAGAGGGCTCAGTCGGGGGACAGCACTTCAGCTTTTCTAGGCACTTAAAAAAAAAGAAATTGGGCGATTCATTTAAAATAAGAAACAACCAATTCCAGAAATATCTGATCCTGCTTGCCTGGCAGATTTTGCATTTTTATTGAATGTGACAAGACATGTAAACAATCTTAACACAAGTCTTCGAGGGCTCAATGCTGTGGTAAGCCAATTATATTCACATATCAATGCCTTTGGGAACAAGCTACAACTTTTTTCAAAAGTAACTGTCTCAAAGGCAACCTAATACCATACATTTTCCCCCATTACAGAAAATCATGACGTTTGCCAGAAAGAAAGTTCAATGAGCAAATGCAGAGGTATGTTGCAGATATCAGCAGAATCTCAAAGACGCTTTCAGGACTTTGTTACTATTGAAAAGGAAATCCTGTTTTTTTTCCACCTTTCTCTGTGAACACTGATGATGCTCCAGGCCATCTGCAACTGAAACTCATTGAGCTGCAAAGTGATGCGTAATGTCGCAGCAGACAACAACTGCCTTTTCTCATTGACTTTTACCATCAGCTGGATAAAGACAGATGCCAAGAGATTCTAACATTTGGTAAGAAAATGCTCAGCTTGTTTGTCTCGGCATGAGTAGGCTGACATTCTGAGTTATGAAATTTAACAAGAACCGTGTGAGGACGAGACTAAGTGACTCTCACTCTCAACTGCGTGATATCACACGTATAAAAGTAGTAGAATAGAACCTGTCTTCGCCTATTTACTGCAGTCAGGATCTCAGTTTCACCCTTTACATTAAAAATTTGAAATAAAAACTTCTCAACGTATGTCATTGTTGTTTATTAATTATTATCTTAATCCGGCCCTGCATATTTTTATTTCATGAAATATGGCCCTCCTTCTGAAAAGTTTGGACGCCCCTGCTTTAAATATTTATCTATTTATAGATAAATGCAAATATGTACGTTTGAATATTTGAATGTCTGATTGTCCTTTATGGCTTACTACACCATCCATCCGATCGCCATTACACTTTTCGAGATTGTTAACTACGCTCCCGGGATGGTAACCGGCAAAACAATTTTTTAAAACTTTAACACAAAAAGTTGGGGCGGGGACCCATAATAAAGTTTTTTGATTATATGAGCTATTTTTTTAAAAAGTTTAAGTGTTAGAAACTGGGTAAATGGATGGATCTTGACCAAACTTGGTATATTAAAACATGATAGCCCATATTAAAATAATATAAGGCATTAAGCTCCTTTGGGGGAAGGGGTCCCAAATCTTTCTTCGTAAACTGGAGAATATTAAAAACTAACCTAACGCATACACCCTTAATTAAATCAACAAACCTAGAAACACTAGAGCAGTCCTACTCAAAGTGATGGTCCGTGGACCGGTGCCGGTCCGTGGGCCATCAGCCGCCGGTCCGTAAAAGGTATCAGAAAGGAAAGAAAAATCTAATTATAATCCTCAACTCGCAACCATTAATGGTTACCCCGAAAATATTTCAATTTTACTACACAATCACATAAAATGAAACAAATTATTTAAAATAAATTACATTCATTTTTTAAAAAATAAGACGAATTTTATTTCAATAAGTAGTCATTATCTCAAACCATTGGGGATGAAGGAAATGGCCCACATTTTGGTGATTATTTTTAATACTAGGTTGTGCTGCGGCGCCCACCTTTTTCAAAAGCCCAACTAACTTGTCCTTGTATGATGAATACGTAATATTAAACTTCCTGAAATGTACACAAAGTATTTTAAAATAGGGGTTGCAGGGCCACTTTTTTTGTCAAAGGCCCCAAGTAACTTATCCCTACTTTGTATGATAAATACGAAATACTCCTGAAATGTACACAAAGTATTTATATAATAATTTTTTACAGTGCTAATCACTACACGATTTTTAACTACTTTTAGAAAGCAGCGCACCAAATTACTGCACCAAAAATTATCTCTTTGAGTCAGTCAGCACTGTTTACAACACAAATGCTGATGTTATTGGTTCGTGCGTTTGTTTGGCTTATGTTAATCTGGAAAACTAAAATGATTATGAGTTTTAAGTCTATATTTTCAATTTTTAAAAAAGCAGAGTGATGTCCCTTAGCGTTAGGCGTGAGGCAGTCAGCGATAATTGAGCGTAAATATATATCTAATACTAGTTTGTGCTGCGGCGCCGTGGCGCCTGAGGCGCCCCCTTTATTTAAGGGCGCCTACGGCGCCCACCTTTTTCAAACGCCCTCTAACTTGTCCTTGTATGATAAATACGTAATATTAAAATTTCTTAAATGTACACAAAGTATTTTATTTTTAAAAAATTTTTTTAGTTTTTTTAAAAAATTTTCTATGTCAAAAGCCCAAGTAACTTATCCTTGTATGATAAATATGAAATATTCCTGAAATGTACACAAAGTATGTATATAATATAGGTTGTGCTGTGGCTCCCACTTTTATTTAGGGCGCCTACGGCGCCCAATTTTTTCAAAAGCCCAACAAACTTGTCCTTGTATGATAGATACGTAATATTAAACTACCTTAAATGTACACAAAGTAATTTAAAATAGAGGTAGTATTTTTTACAGTGCTAATCACCACATTTTTAAAACTAATTTTAGAAAGCAGCGCACCAAATTACTGCACCAAAAAATAACTATTTGAGTCAATCAGCACTGCTTAAAACACAAAATTTAAAAAAAAGCAGAGTGATGTCCCTTAGCGTTAGGCTACATAATTGAGCGTAAATATATATATAAATATATAATAATTACTACAATCTAAAATGTTACTTTTATAATTATGTTGTTTTTTTGTGTGTGATGATAGACGAGGACCATTCTCATTATATTAGCTACGGGCTGTGGAATCTTTGTGTGTCCTTTGGTGGCTTATTAGACATGTCCTTTCCCGAAAGCTGCGTCCACATATCGGACAAGACGGGGTTGGGATGCCATCAGGAGGGTTTCGAGCACGATCCCCTTTGTCCTGTCGTCTGCATTTGACAGTCTGTTGTCTGTTTGCTCACAGACTGCTGAGCCTTTACGTATCACAAGGCGCCAGGAGGCTCGGTCGCTGTCTGCTGCCTACCAGCAGTCATACCCAATGGCGTAAGCCTTCATTGCTGTCTTGAGAGTATCCTTGTAGCGCTTTCTTTGACCTCCGCGGGCCCTCTGTCCATATGTAAGCTCGCCGTAGAAGAGCCTCTAAGGGAGCCTGTTGGCAGAGAAACGTCAACTCCACAAAATCCACCTCAACAATTCCTCATCCATTAAGGACTCGTATAATATACGCCGAATTATACAACAAAAATTTCGCCAGATGCGAGACACATTGCTGAAAAACTCAGCTGATGAGATCCAACACTATGCAGACAGGCATGATATGAAGAACTTCTTTAGTGCACTAAAGGAGGTGTACGGACCCACAACCTCAAATACATCATCACTTTTCAGCGCAAATTGGATATCTCTAATTACTGACAAAGAGAAGATTCTAGAGCCTTGGGCTGAACATTTTCAACTACCAATAAATAAAGCACTGGATGACCCCCTATAATTCTTAAGATACAAAAGGCGTTACATCTTCTATCATGTGGCAAAGCTGCGGGTTCAGATTCCATTCCAGCTGAAGTATACAAGGCAGGGGGCGTGGCCCTATTCGAAAAGCTTCATGACATTTTCTTATTGATGTGGCAGCAAGATTCAATCGCCCAGTATTTTAAAGACGTAATGTCACTTTATTGACTTTAAATCCAATACAGACATTAACTGTTATTTTACTCACACTAAAGTCAATAACGTCCTGAGACCTACATGTTACGTTACTGGCATAATAGCAGTTATGATTTTTAGGTTAACCGACAAAACGGCCCTGACAAATGGGCCCCGACATATCGGCCCCAGTCAGAACG
Organism: Ampullaceana balthica; assembly: GCA_944989445.1. Classification (NCBI taxonomy): domain Eukaryota; kingdom Metazoa; phylum Mollusca; class Gastropoda; family Lymnaeidae; genus Ampullaceana; species Ampullaceana balthica. The sequence goes on from CALYLW010000356.1 coordinate 153,301, forward strand.
GCCCTGGACTTACAGATGGACTAATAATTTAAAAAATACATCAACTATTATATTAGTATTTTTACTCACCGATTCGGGGTCAGGTTTAGTTCATAAGAAACAATTCAATAACAGTTACTCGATATGGTACCAAGTCATGATTGTTTGTTGGGAAGAAATAATATAATAACATCGCTAGCAATAATTTCACAATTTGACCACTTTTTAAAATCCTTTATATTAACTCGTGGCGTCTGCTTGATTGCTTGCTTGATGCCTTGAATGCCGAAAAAACTTTTGATCGATTTTTAACCCACTTCCTCGTATGCTAGCGAGCTGAAATTTTTCAGGCAGACTCATGCCGATGACAAACATAATCTAACAAAATTTCATATCACTCGAATGTTCTATAATTAAACTAATGAATTTTTAGATATCTCTATTTATCTGTATGTAGCAAGTTAATTTTGTGCGATGCGTGTTATATTGAACAACCTTTTTAATATTTTCCTGTCGCGCGGTGCGGTGCGTACTATATTGACGATACTTTTTAAAAATATATTCCCGGTCTGTAAATGTAAATGCTAGTAATTTCTAGTCTGTCTCGCGGAGCGCACTATAACAAACATGTTTTTATAACTCTTTTCCGGTGATCAAATCGAGCTGAAATGTAGCAGGCACACTGTAGTACTTTTTTTTAATACTACAAATCCTTTATATATGAGACATATCCATTTTTGGTTTGTGCCATCTGCGTGCAATGCTTATTACAATGAACATACTTTTAGTTATGTCTCGTAAATAAAGGATTTATAGTTTTTTAAAAAACGTTGTTTTTTACGTTTTTAAAAAAAAATTAATGGTGAAAAAGTTGACAAAGGGTTAAAATGCAGAAAAAAGGTAAATTTTGTTTTTAAAAATGTAAAGAATTTTTTTGGAGCCATTTTGACCGGGGCCATTATGTCGGGGCTGTTTTGTCAGGGGCCGTTTTGACCGGTCGCGGATTTTTAATTTTTATTTATGTTTAGTTTACTTTTTTTTTGTTGCTGAAGAAGGTGTCTTACCGTTGCATTCGATGTTTTTTTTTCTCCAGTCTTCCATCTTTCTTTTAAAATCCCTTATATTAACTTTACCGTCTTGTCTGTCGTGGTGCCGCCCGTCCGCGGAAAAAAAAAGTAAAAAATGACCCACTCCCCATGATCCTATCGAGCTGCAATTTTGCACAAAGACTTGTGTCACCTAACAATGCTTTGTATCAAAATTTCAGATCGATTGAATGTACCGTAGTTAAATTAATCAATTAATCATTTTTTTAGTTTATCACTATGTATCTCTATGTAGCATGTGTTGCCGTCTGCTATAGTTGACCTCCACGGGCCACTGGAGTTCACTCCAGCCCTCGATGTCACAGAAGTCTGCTGCACGGTGCATATCATAATGCACATACTGAATACTTTTAGTTATGTCTCATGTATAAGGGATTTATAGTCAAAAAATTGGTTTTTACGGGTTGTTTAATTACATGCTATTTTTGTACCTTGTTGCTGACTTAAACCTACAATTGCTTTATATATGGGACATAACCCATATTTCATTAACTACCGTATATAATCGTTCGCAAGCCGACCTTTTTTGGACAAAATCTAGGAGAAAAAGTGTGTGTGGGGGGGGGGTTGGCTTATGTGCGGGTCATAGGTGATTTCTGCATGGATATTGAATATCGGTGTTGTTATTTTAGATTATAATAAATGTCCTTTTCTACACTCTACAAGATTCGACTGCTCTATCAGAAGCTACAATATACTATGACAAATCGGCACTTACCTTATTTAATAATTTTATTTATTTTTGTGAACGTTTTAATAAATTGTTTTACAAATTTTGTTTTTAACCACGGATTTTAATGTACGCGCTTTCGTCACTGTTTACCAAATAATTTTTTTTTAAATACCGGTAACTCTTGCTTAACAAAGAGCAGAAAGACAAAGATAGGCAGTACAAATTAAACAATCATAATGACCGATTTAGCTTGTAGTTTAAAAAAAAATATGTACCATTTTTTTAAGCTGTCCTATTATTTTTGAGGGGTCGGCTTGCGATCGGGTTATACACTTTTAATACTTTTCCTTTCCAAATGTGTGTGGGGGGGGGGTCGGCTTATGAACGAACGGGCTATAGAACGATTATATACGGTATTTACATTTTTCGGGGTTAATTGAAAAGAATGCTTAAGGAAAATGAAAAAAAAATGTTCACTGAGTGACATGATAATTGAAACACTGACTCAATCTTCTTTCAGGAAAACCTATTTCTTAAATTCAATAAAAACTCAATTATTATTTTTTCAGAGATTCGTAATTTGATCATTTTTTGTTTCCAAATTATCATAATAAAAAAACATATGTGTGTTAATCATATCATATTTAATTTGAAAACAAAAACATAAATCAAATTGAAGATCAACAAATTCAGAGAGATTGGCAAATTTAATCTGAGAGGAAGATCTGCAGTAATACAATGAGATGAAATAAGCTTCTTTCATTGGTCTAAATAGTTTAACATAGTTTTGTAGATAATAATGATGCTAATTTTCAGCACGTAACCTGGTGCATACGATATGTTTGCAAAAACAACATAAGCAGGAGAGTAACTTAGTGAAATTAAAAGTATAAAATACACTTTACGAATGAACAAACGGATTCGAAATTGTATTGCAAGATGCTTTAGGAAATATTATTTTTAAATGACCAACAAAAAGCCATTTAATATACAATATCCATTTTTTATTCAAAATATGATTATTCTTAATGTAACTAAATGGCTACAAATAATTATGTCTGGTCCGTACGATTATTGTTGCCCTAAATTGCCGGACATGGATTGCGACGATATCTTTGGCCTCTGGTCCACGAAGGAAGGAGAGGGAAGCTGGAGAAAAATAAATAAGTTTGCTTAAAATTATTTGAATATTTTCTAAAACTTTGCCTTAGCATATTGTTTATTGCTAAAATATGTTTAATACACGGAAATATTGATGAATTTAACACCCATTAATTACTGCTAGTTATGTAAATATGCTTGCTGACTAAAGTGAGGTTTTCATTTCTACATTATGGCTCAAACCCATTGACACCAGTTTTTTCATCTTTCATATTAGCATATGGCTGACGCTTATTAAAACTAACGTATAGTTTGGTAGTCTTTGATATCTCACCTGGCCGTCTTGATCAAAATAAACTGGGTTAAACGGTCTTGTGGTACAGAGTCAACAACGCTGATGTCATGGAACGTAACGACGATGTGGGTACAGTTGACTACAGCACTGTAGATGGGAGGGTTCTGAAATATAGAGAGGGAATTAGTCCTGTAGATGGGAGGGTTCTGAAATATAGAGAGGGAATTAGTCCTGTAGATGGGAGGGTTCTGAAATATAGAGAGGGAATTAGTGCTGTAGATGTGAGGGTTCTTAAATATAGAGAGGGAATTAGTCCTGTAGATGGGAGGGTTCTGAAATATAGAGAGGGAATTAGTGCTGTAGATGTGAGGGTTCTGAAATATAGAGAGGGAATTAGTCCTGTAGAAGTGAGGGTTCTGAAATATATAGAGAGAATTAGTGCTGTAGATGGGAGGGTTCTGAAATATAGAGAGGGAATTAGTCCTGCAGATGGGAGGGTTCTTAAATATAGAGAGGGAATTAGTGCTGTAGATGGGCGGTTTCTGAAATATAGAGAGGGAATTAGTCCTGCAGATGGGAGGGTTCTGAAATATAGAGAGGGAATTGGTACGGAATTAGTCCTGCAGATGGGAGGGTTCTGAAATATAGAGAGGGAACTAGTCCTGCAGATGGGAGGGTTCTGAAAATAGAGAGGGAATTGGTACGGAATTAGTCCTGTAGATGGGAGGGTTCTGAAATATAGAGAGGGAATTAGTCATGTAGATGAACGTGTTCTGAAGCATAGAGGACTACGTTCTGGGTATAGAAAATATATCTCTGTTTGAGAGGGAATTAGTCATGTGGATGGACGTGTTCTGAAGCATAGAGGACTACGTTCTGGGTATAGAAAATATATCTCTGTTTGAGAGGGAATTAGTCATGTAGATGGACGTGTTCTGAAGCATAGAGGACTACGTTCTGGGTATAGTAAATAAATCTCTGTTTGAGAGAGAATTAGTCATGTAGATGGACGTGTTCTGAAGCATAGAGGACTACGTTCTGGGTATAGGAAATATATCTCTGTTTGAGAGGGAATTAGTCATGTAGATGGACGTGTTCTGAAGCATAGAGGACTACGTTCTGGGTATAGAAAATATATCTCTGTTTGGGAGGGAATTAGTCATGTAGATGGACGTGTTCTGAAGCATAGAGGACTACGTTCTGGGTATAGAAAATATATTTGTTTGAGAGGGAGATAATAAGAGAGTGAGAAGTAAATTAGATACATTGATAGAAGTTTTTTAAAAAAAATTTCCTCATGTCCTTACATCTTGTGTTGCCGAGCAGAAGGGCCATTTGGTGAACTTGAACACAAGGGGGTCAGACGTTGGGGAGACAAGTCTGTCACAAGTGTGGGTGTAATTCAGGTCAGACGGTCTCAGGCAACCCAACAAGGACTCGTCAAAGGTGCCGCCCCTGAAATACGGATGGTACATAGTTGAGTGGTACATAGTTGAGTGGTACATAGTTGAGTGGTACATAGTTGAGTGGTACATAGTTGAGTGGTACATAGTTGAGTGGTACATAGTTGAGTGGTACATAGTTGAGTGGTACATAGTTGAGTGGTACATAGTTGAGTGGTACATAGTTGAGTGGTACCAGAGGCATAACTTGGTTTTTACGCCCTTGGCTTATTCATTTTTTGCGCCCTTTATTTAAATAAAAATTTAAACAGAGATTTAGCGGCGCCCTATTGAACTGGCGCAGACAGGCGCCCTTGGCAACTGCCCCAATGCCAAGCCTTTGTTACGTCATCGTGTGGTACATAGCTGTTTGACGTACACAAGAGGAATACGAGTGGTACATAATTGTTTAATAGAAACAAGAGGAATGCGAGTATGAAATTTGGTCTGTTTCCTAATATTTGCTGTTGAAGAAGATTTAGCGACCATGTTATTTAGCATCAATTTTAGTAATTTAAAAGATTGATCACTAACAATCAACATTTGAAACATCATTACTTTTTACATGTTACGTGTTTCAAATTTACATTTTATAAATGACATATCTACAGTTCTATTTAATGAAGCAAATTTAAATATCTTATACTGACTTTTATCATTTTTATAAATATTTATAGATGAGAAATTTTAAAAAATAATTAATGATAGTCTTCAAAATTTTGGTATCTTAGTTTGTGCTTCCTCCTCTTCTTTATTTGACGTATTAACTGAACTAACTGGTTAAAATTATATCCACTGAAAATAAAATAACATCACAAGCGTACCAATAGGCTACACGGGTTTTAAAAAAAACAACAACAATACTACAATAAAAAAACACAACTCACAAATTGGCGATGGTGTTTGTAAAGTTGTACGGGAAAACGTTGATGAGGTTGCTGGAAGCATCTGGGACGGACGAAAGAATTCCCCGCCTAACAACTTGGGAAAACGAGTATTCCTCAGCTAACAGAGCCTAAGGTACAAAACAAGAAACTGTCTGTGACTGGGACGTTAGAGTTACACGTTAAAAAACTAAATTATGTTAAAATTTAAATGCTTTAATCGATGTGTGCAGGGCGAGTTTAAATGTTTTTTTTTAAATGCTATTTGAATTGTGCTTTGAGTAGGCCTGTCAACGGGTATAGACGTATTTTAATGTCACCATTTTCACATCGCTGATTCATTACAACTAAATTTTCATTTCCATAGTAAACAAAGAAGTATAAGGCTAATAGCGGTCTTGACGGCGAAACGTTTGTGGCATTTCGAACCGTTAACCGACAAAACGACCCCAGACACATCGGCCCTGGACTAATAGCTGTTAAAATGAATTTAAAAAATACAATCAGATATTATATTAGTATTTTTACTCACCGATTTAGTGTAAGTTTTAGTTCACAAGTAACAATATTAATAACATAACACAAAAAAATATAACAGTTACTCCATATGCATAGCCGTCTTTACACCGTTTTTGGCCCCAGGGCAAAGAAAGAGTGCCCCCTCTCCCCCGCAGGAATAAAAAATAAGTATACATAATATATATAAATAAACATATTCCCCATGGGGCCCCTATGCTCGTGGGCCCCGGGCAAATGCCCAACGGGCCTATGCGTTAAGACGGCCCTGTCTATATGGTACCATGTCACAATTGTTTGTGTAGAAGAAATAATAAAATAACATCACAAGAAATAAGTGTACAATTTGACCACTTTCTTAAAAGGTGAAAAAGTTGACAAAATGTTAAAATGCTAAACAATGTAAATTTTTTTGTAAAAAAATGTTATCAATTTTCTGGGGTCATTTTGACTGTTACCGTTTTGACCAGGGCCGAATTGTCTGGGTCCGTTTTGACAGAGACCGTTTTGACCGGGGCCGTTTTGACCAGGGTCGATTTGACCGTGGTCGTATGACCGGGGCCGTTTTGACAGAGGCCATTTTGACAGGGGCCGTTTTGACCGAGGCCGTTATGTCGGAGCTGTTTTGACCGGGGCCGTTTTGACGGGTCCCCATTTTGAACGGGTAACCCGGGTACCCGTTAAAATTTTGGGTGGGTACCGGCCAGATTTTTTCAACAATATTGATAGCCCTAGCTTTGAGTAATTCTGTGTTCGACTACCCACTTTGAAGATACAAGTATCGACTTTATTCACTGAACGAAGGGGGTATCGACTGACCCATTGGATGATGTAGGATCGACTTACCCATTGGACGATGTAGGTATCGACTTACCCACTGGACGATGGGGATATCGACTGGTTTGAGCAGCAGACTACTGGGTGTGTCCACTACACTGTTACCAACTTTGAATTGTGTGCGGGCGTAGTCGCCCGAGAGAACAGCCAGAAAGTTCAGGAAGGTTTCGCTCGCCTGGGGGGCACATCCTGCAAGAACACGATGGAAAAATGACTTCTGAAAACGCGTTTAAGACGGTAATAATTGAATTATTTTTTTAATCAAAATTCAAGGCATTAAAGATTTGAATATGGGGTGGCATTTCTCATCTATGAAAACGTCATAACTCATTACGTAATGATATTATTATTAGACAGAACAATAATTTTCAGCAAAAATGAAGAAGTAGCAAATTTGCTTTGTAAAATATTTATTTCAATAAAGCAGTAAACAAGTTGTGAATTGGTCAAGTCCACTCAAGTGGCTCAAATTAGCGTATAATTTACAACGGTCTCTTACGATAAGTTCTCACATAATACACCGGATAATATCTTACTGAAATTGGTCCCACTGAATACGTGGATTTTTCTAAAGATGAGTTCTTCCATGATGAAACAAAGCTAATTTAAAGTTAATTAGTTTAAGCTACTAATTAATATGATGTTTTTTATTCATTGAAAAGATAATATTTCCTATTTAGGGGCGATTTCAAACGAAATAAAGTATTTTCAACAATGTTAAAAAGCCTTTAAAAAAAATTATATGCTGAAAATATTGACAAAAAACAAACAAAATGAAAAATAATTATCTTTTGTCTCAATTCAATTCGATTACTATATACAGTGTTAATCAATATTTCTGTACATATTTCCTTTATATTTTTTAAGATTGCTTTATGCAGTTGCTGTGCAGTGATAAAAGGGGTGCAGGGGCGGATTAAGACTGCACGGGCCCTGGCTGTAATTCAAACTGGGGCCCGGTCCAGCCAGCGTCCATTTAAATAAAATGATTGTTTGCAACTAATATAAGACTGTGTAACTTTTAAGGTAGAGTGTAATAAGACAAAAACATTTAATACAATTAAATTAAATTATTGCCAAGCTACATGAATCCATACGTCATTAAAACATTTATTATTATTTATTTCAACCTAGAACCTTCGTTTGCGAACTTTCGTTATGGCGAAAAGTCAGTAAAGCTACGTGAGCTTACGATTTCCCTTCAATGCTCATGAGAGAGAGAGAGAGAGAGCAGAGAGAGAGAGAGAGAGAGAGAGAGAGAGAGAGACAGAGAGAGAGAGAGAGAGAGAGAGAGAGAGAGAGAGAGAGAGAGAGAGAGAGAGAGAGAGAGAGAGAGAGAGAGAGAGAGAGAGAGAGAGAGAGAGAGAGAGAGAGAGAGAGAGAGAGAGAGAGAGAGAGAGAGACTCAGTCTTTGTTATCCCATGGAACTTCTAATTTCATTTTTTTTACAACTTCGAAAATGAATTAAATGATCGGTCTCCGCTGCATTTTGATGTCGTCATTGAGAGATAGATGCGAAGTGCAATGTGTACAATTTGGAAAAGATTGTGTAAAATTTAGCTCGTTCAAAAACAGCAACACTTTTAGCTATGTACATGTGTTTTGAGTTTCGCAGTGTGCTGCTTTATGTTCCTGACCCTGGGGCTGGAATTTTTATTTTTTTTGAAGAGTTCTGAAAATTTGACTAGTTCTAAGAGAAAGCAGTCTTCGAAATCACTTGAATATTCTTCCATTAACTTGGCTTCTGCCCCTTAGATGACATCTTTGCTTAGCTCAGTTAGGTTTGTAAGAAAGCCAAATTTCTCATGGATGTTTATGCGCCTAACCGTCTAACCGATGTTGTAGGGCTGAAGAAAGTTTCAATGATTACCAAAAATAGCTCAACCTTGAATTTTTGTCGCGGAGAAAATACTGTTTCGACTGATGTCCCTTCATCAAACTAACACTTTCTCTTTTTTGATCGTATTGAAGATTGTTTATACTCTTTCTTCACGGGGCTGGTCCTTTCCTTTTTCCGCATAGGAATCAACATCAGATTGCTGTCTTTTATCTTATCATCTTATCTTATCTTATCTTATCTATACAATCGCTCCTTCTATGCAGAAGATAATTGCGTCCACAGACCATGACAGATGATCTGTTGGCAAGTGAAGCAGCGTTCACGGGCCACGGTTTTGTATGCTCCACGCATTACCCAGCCGCCTAACTAGTGTTATGTACCCATTCGTAGCTGGGTGACCCAGGGACGCCATAGGCCCCGGAACAAATCCTTGCCTTCACATGGATTCGAACCCGTGACCATCGGTACGCCAGTCCACGCAGGCTGCCACTCGACCATCGCGTCTCAAGGAGAGATTTCAACAAATGCATGGCTGAATTCAAAGATAGTCCCCGCTCTTGAAGGGATATATTCGTTTTCTGAAATCTTTTCTAAAATTGTGTGCCAAATGTCAAGTAAAATAGCGAGTACCAGTTGTTCAAGTTCTTTCCAAAATCCTTCTGCTTCAAGTCGACTGTAACGCGGCTGATTTTTGTCATTTGCCAATTCTTCCAGTGCTCCAATATTCTCATTGTATGATTTATTAACAGACCTTACAGCATCATGTCGGGCCGACCATCTTGTGTCAGACAAGGCTTTGTTAACAGGTAACCCTTTCAACGGTGAGTAGATGCAACAAGCCAGGTATTGTTATTTTGTAGAATGCATACAATATCTTGCTGCAGCAGGACAACCTTTTGCAGCACTTTTCCCAAACAAATTATGGGAATGAGCTGTACACGGCACATAATGAGCAGCACTGCACTTCTTACGAAGGATAGCCAGGACTCCGTTATACTTCCCACTCATATTTGCATCATTGTCGTATGACTGTCCACGGCAATCTTGATTTTTAAATGTCATTTTCTTCCAAAAAATTAAAGAATAATTTGGGCAATTTCTGATCCAGCATGGGAATACATTGGTATGAAATTGATAAATCGCTCAACAGGACTGAATGGTATTTAGCTAATAACGGAGCGCAACATGTCATTCCGGTGACAGTTTCGAGAAGGCTAGTAGACTACAGTACAAGATAGCGGTACATTTGAAATAAAAATGTTTCACGTTAAATAAATTGACACGTTTTTACGCGCGCTGATTTTTCAAACTCATACTATATCGATTTTGTTTTCTTGATTTTCGGCTACGTTTTCTACATTTAAAAATTAGCTATTAGGACATTAAACTATTTTTATATTTTCCCCCTCTTTTTTTAGTTTCATATGACAAATTTTTAAGTATGCAATCTAACTTTTATTTCTTTTAAATATTCAAAATTCACTGGCTTTTCCCTACGTACGTCACAAACATGTCGAAGCGTCATAACTCGTGTACATGTTCTAACTTGGTAGTTGGTTAAAAATTCGATTATTGAATTACACTATATTGTGTCAAAGTTTCGTATTCGCAAGCTTTGCAAACTAATAAGAAATCATGTTTATTCCTTAACTAGGTTTTCCTGTTTCCTGCATAATATTTTTAGACATTTTTACAAAAAATGACGATTTCTGGTATTTCACACTCTTTGACCCTTTCTCGTGATAAATAGATGAGATTTTATTAAATTATTTATGATATTTTCAGGGCTTCATGCAAACATTAGCCCACCTTTATTATACAAAATAATAAGTTTGGGGGCCCTTAAATCATTGGGGGCCTCTGGCTTTAGCCCCCCCCCCTGTTCAGACCCCCTTTTTTTAATCCCCGGTAGAATGAGCGCACTATTGTTCAAACACATGGGTAACAAAAAGAACGAAAACATATGATATATAAATAGAGGGCTTTGACTGTGTGATATATCACTAATATTCAATGAGCATGCCTATAATAAACGAGACAATAGTCTATACTAGAAAATTTTGTTGTTCTTAATCTGTTCTCTAATTGTAACTTGAACAAGCGCGTATAGCGTAAAAACTATTAAACTTATCTAAAAGTGTACATGCGTAGCATACCTTGCGGGGTTTGATTAACCCCCGATCGACTGTTACCACGAGAGCCTCCTCTCCTATTGGCGCCAGGTACATATCTGTAGCCCCTGTACTCGTTGGGACCCTTAGGGAAAGCGTCCACACAAATCTGCGTGAGCATCACTGCTCCAGCCACCAGGCAAACGGCATCACAATATCTCAGCATGTCGAAGACAGTAAGGCAGCGCTGGTGTACAACTGTCAATACTGTATGAAAAGAACACCTGGGGTCAAACTATAAGTAAACAGTCTAACAGTCCATTGAACTAGATTAACATGCCCGGGATCTGAAACACCATTGAGTGTAAGCTGTGATCTATTGACTGTCAGCTGGCGATCTATTAAATGTAAACTGTAATCCATTGAGTGTGAACTGCGATCTATTTCTGCTTGTTACATGAAATGTTCATACATTTAATTGAGTTCATGATTACCTTCAAGCAATAATTTTTTCAACATTCCTATTCCTACACGTTATGAATATTATAAATATATATATATATATATATATATATATATATATATATATATATATATATATATATATATATATATATATATATATATATATATATATATATTAGGGCTGTTATCGATTAATTAAAATTTAATCGTTTACTTTTGAAAAATAACGATTAATTAATCGTTAATTTCGATTAAAGCCAAAAATAGAAATTTATGACGTCATTAAACTAAACATTTCAAGGGAAGTAACAAAAACAGGTAATAGACTTTTTTTATTTTATTGAGTTATTTCCCTTATCTCACAGACTTTGAAAATTAAGAATATTTTGAACTAAATTTTATGACAATGTGTTGATACTTGATCGGATGTTTGTGCTGAAGGTTGTACGTCAGCGATGTATTTGATCCTTTAAAAGAGATTTGTTTATGGCAGTGAACACAATAAACTTTTTCACCATCTTCGACTTTGCCATCCGCAGTTAGCTTAAGAACAAAATATTCGCACAACTTTCCAGTTATATGTTTAAATTTAACTGCGCTGATGCTGTCAGCCGATATTAGTTAACGTCTGCCGGTCCACATTCATTAATAAAATAAATTATAATATTACGCGGGAGAAGTTTGTATGTAAAAAAATATATAAATTATTATTAATTATTAAAAATTAATTATTTATTAATAAAAATTTAAAAAAATATTTAAAATATTATCTTTATTTTTAATCGAATTTTTATCGATTAAAATAATTTTAATCGATAAAAATCTTATCGATTAATCGAGAAATTAATCGTTAATTTCCGCAGCCCTAATATATATATATATATATATATATATATATATATATATATATATATATATATATATATTATATATATATATATATATATATAGTATATATAGTCGACTAGTATATATATCTCGGAAAGTAAGTAGAGTTGGATCTTTTTTTCGTTTAAATTCAAAGCCTTTAACCCTCAGCTACTTACATTGAATGTTCGTTCCCTGCCGGTCGTGACGGTCTTGACAGCATTGCGCCGTCTTATATAGCCAGCAGCCTGTATAGTTGTGCAATCTTGGGTGAATATTAAAGAGCTGAAAGACACAAAGTTCAAGTCGGGTGTGAAGGGCGTTGGGACCGATATTAATGACCTTTTTGTAAGGCCGTAGCTAAGGAATGGTTAACTTTTCCATTGTGTTGTACTTCACATTCCCATACTTTCTTAAGACATAAGTATGATAATTAAGATATTTTGATTGGCCAATTTTTCATCTGTTTAGTTTAAAAGCACCATCCTCCCTTTTTCCCCACCTCTTCTTACAGAAAAAAAACTCAACATATTATTATTTTAATAGTTTTAGTTTCTTTACAAATGTGTCGTGTCGAGTTCTTGCGTGTTAATTAACTTATTGTTCGCTTAAAAATATTACAGTGGTACCTCGAGATACGAAAGCTTCAAGATACGAAAAATCAAAGATACGAAAAGTTACTCGAAGAATATTTTGTTCCAAGATAACAAAAAAAAATCCAAGATACCGAAAAACTCGCGGCTGAAAACATTTAAAATCACGTGACGTCATTCAACGCGCCACCAACAGCTTTGTTATCCTACTGTGTAGTTAGTTTGATGCTGCTGTCCTAAATTCGTGAATATTTTGGTGAAATTTAAAGGTTTACATAGGTGTACTTACAGGGCCGTCTTAATGCATAGGCCCGTTGGGCATTTTCCCGGGGGCCTACGAGCACAGGGGCCCCATGGGAGTATGTTTATTTATATATATTATGTTTATTTATTTTTTATTCCTGCGAGGGAGGGGCCCAAAACTTTTTCTTTGCCCGGGAGCCCAAAATGGTGTAAAGACGGCTCTGTTTACTTATTATTTTTCATTTATTTTATTCTGTTTTCATTGTTTTATAATTATTTATTTGATTTATAATGTGTACTTTTAAAGATTGGAGAATCCTAATTTGTTTTTCAATAGTTTTCCAATTATATTTTCCATTTTAAATCCTTTATATTAACTCCATGGTCTTGTCTGTCGTGGTCTCTGTCTGTTTCTCTGTCGTGGACCCGCGGAAAAACAAAAGTAAAAAACAACGAATTTCCCGTGATCCTATCGAGCTGAAATTTTGCACATAGACTTTTGATGAATTTTTAGATTATTTCTATGTATCTCTATGTAGCATGTACATTTTTGTGCTAGACTGTCGCGCGATGCGTATTATATTGAACATAATTTTATAAACTTTTCCCGATCTGTAAATGTTTATGCTAGTCTGTCGAGCGGTGCGTATTATATTGAACATAATCAATACTTTTAGTTATGTCTCATATAAAAGGGATTTATAGTCAAAAACTTTGTTTTAACGGCTTGGAATGGATTAAGTATTTTACATGTAAAACTTAGTTTGAGATACGAAAAATACAACATACAGAAGTTGCCCCCGGAACAGATTAATTTCGAATCACGAGGTACAACTGTAATGAAGAGATTTTGCTTCGAAATCTTTAAAATATCTTGATCACAAAATTCACAATTGTGCATGTTTATTTGAACCATTACTACATTCCAAGTGTCGGTATGTCATTTTGACGAACCTTAATTTTAGTGTGCCTTCTTTGGCCCATAATTTTATATGCATAAAGGGAATAATGGCAGTTACTCTTCAAAAGAGTTGAAATCTGTAAAGCCCAGACTGATTCTTTCAGGTCAAAAATATCTTGTTACATTATTTATTCCATGAGCCACTTAAAATGTAATTAATTCTTGGGATCCCGTATCAGGTTAGTTCGTCTACTTCAAAACAAGAATTTTAATTCCTTAAGAACTTGATCCTTACATCCATGTCAATGTGACATGCAAGGGCAATTTAAACAGCAGTGTAACAATTTGTGATTTGTTACCAAACAGAGCAGTCTAACAAGTTGTGATTTGTTACCAAACAGAGCAGTCTAACAAGTTGTGATTTTTTACCAAACAGAGCAGTCTAACAAGTTGTGATTTGTTACTAAACAGAGCAGTTTATCAATTTTTTATTTTTATAGCAAAAAAGAGCATTACAATAAGTTCAGATTTGGTACCAACATCAGTATAACAAGTTCAGATTTGGTACCAAACAGCAGTGTAACAAGTTCAGATTTGGTACCAAACAGCAGTGTAACACTTTGTGATTTGTTACCAAAGGGAGCCGAAGAATCCATCACGACATCTTCTGTTATTCACTGTACACTTCAAGGTTGCCAAATACTGGAGAAAAAAAATAATAATAATTCGGTCACTGCATATGCTATGGTTGTTGACTCCACGATAGAGTCCCTAAATACCCGCCTGTATTTACTGTATTTTGGCTCCATTTCTCTCAAAGGGTTTATTTTTACAGGCTTTATTGATCTAGGGTATCTAACCCAGTTCATGCGTAACATGCGTGGCAGACAGCCATTCTTCGCCTCTACCATAAATGTATCCAAGGTCACTACACCAGAGCCCGTGGGCCGGATCAGGGCCGCGACGTCATTTAACTAATAAGACCCCCTGAGCTGTACTTAAATTTTCTTGTTTGTAACGTATAGATCCGAATATGCTGTGATACAATCTAAATACCGATTTTAAAATATTAGGAAGACCATACACATACGGTGAACTCGTGGATGGTATCTGCCTTAAATGTATTATTCCATTTTAAATTAGCTAAATTTTCTTATTAAAATCTAATATTTAATCGATATATATTATTAGACTTCTCAAAACCATTTGATAAAGTTCACCACTTTATTTTACTCAAAAAACTTTACTTTGGAATCTCGGGTCACATACATCATTGGATCCAAGACTTATTTTTGAGTAGAGAGCAAACTGTAATAATTCATGGATCTAAATCAGCACCAATAACGTTTACTCGGGAGTTCCACGGGGAAATTTCAAAGGTCTGCTACTCTTTTTAATGTATATAAATGATTTACCTAACATAATCTCAACAGGAACAAAAGTTAGATTATTCGCTGATGATAGTAAAATCTATAGAAGAAATTAAATAAGAACAAGTTAGGAAAATCTTACAACAAGACCTAGATGAATTAATAAAATGGGACAATAATAAATTGTATGCCTTTCAATCCAGAAAAGTGTCAACTGTTAAGAGTAATAAAGAAAAAGAAACCAACACATAGTTCTTATTTAACTACAGGTGTATAACACTGAGATAATAATAAACAGATAATTAAGCATAGGTGGGCAGTCTGTTTCATTAAATTTCAACACACACAAATAAAATTATGTATCAAAAGAAAAGAAGCAGGAAACTGCATTTTTGTGTATGTAACAAATGATTTATTGTGAAAACATTTTGCATATATTTCTTTGGTAGAAAATTATTTTATTTACATTTGCGCAGTTTTTTCTGAACACATAATAACAAAGAACATTGCCATCTCTATACTATAGATGCATGTAGTAAATGACATAAACTGTATGCGTTAATGGAAAGACAGATCAATTATCTTTCAAACCCTTTCGCTACTTAAATATATTTAAAAATACTGTGTAAAAATGTTTGAAACATTGTAAGACCGCCTGGTTTTTTCAGTATCAAACGCAATTGTTTTGAAGATGGTAACGAAGGAAATGATGGATTTAATATAACTCACCGGGGCTTTCAAATAAGAAAACGGATTGTGCAAATAATATGCACTGGGATAAGTGTGAGGCTAATGGGCGAAACATTTACTTTTATACAGAGGGGCACCTTTGATTATTATTTTTTTAAATATATATATAGGGGACAGGCGTTAATGTCGCCCAAACCTTGATGGCACGAACTCTTACTTAGCTACTGTTAACATCCTTTTGGCATAACTTAAGCTTAACCTGTAGGCTAAATTTTAAGCTCAATCCCTGAGATTCAAGTACAGAAGAATGATAAAATTTACAATTTAAATTAGGATGTGGTAATTTAAGAAAAAATGCGCTGACATGCACTTCATTTAATAACTTTAGAGCTGTCTGAGGTGTAAACATATTTAGTGTAAAGAAATATTAAGAGTATAACGAATAATGTATATCAGATCTAGCTTCTGAAAAGTATTTCTTCTGTCAAAAAACAATAGTAACAAACAAAACGTAGGCCAGGTGTTATGATTTTTATTGGAACAATTTAATACAGCGATATTAAGGTGTCAAAATATTGATTGTTAATTAGCTCACTAAATGATCGTTATCTTTCATTTCTTAACACAGGATGTAAGTTTCGCTGGTTCATGTGCAAGGAAAAAAAATTCGTGAGCAAACTATTGAGCAAAAACTTGGGGCGGGCGCTTATGAGGTTTTAAATATGCAGTTCACTCATTCTCTCACTTATAGATCTCTCTTTTACCTTCTAAACTATAAATCTTTAATTTTTATACCAAACACCCGCCCAACGTTTTTAGTCATATTAAATCATAGTACTTGAACGTATACGTTTTTTTTTAGCTTTATTTATTTTATTTAAGAAACAAATTTCTGCTTTGGTATCATTCTCTCCACTAAGTATTCAAGGGAGAAGGAGACCACAGACTACTACCAAAATTTTTATTGTGTTTATCTCGAAGAAAGCACAGGCGTTGCGATCTTAAACTTTTAAGTGGATACTCCGCTCATATTTTAACTACACATATTTTGTTATAAAAAGTACTTAGAAAACTATAAAAAAGACTTTTATGAAATTATTATTATTATTATTATTATTTGGTTTAAGAATGTATATCTAATTTTGTATGTGTTTTAAACTATATTTTAAAAAAGCTTGTTTTCCCCTTCTTTTTTCCGCAAACGATGCACACCTAAGAATGTTACATGTATATTAACTTCCTAAACCTTTCCCAAATTTGTTAAAAATAGCTATAATGTGTCAACACTATAATATTTACTTTCATCCTTCAATATATTTCTATCTTGTTAGCTTATATTAATCAAGTTTAATCTTTCAATGCTTTTGTTGACATTTATTTACATGTATTTTACATTCTTAAAGGTATTTTTTTAAAAAAAATTTATAAACAAAATTAAACACTAATAACGTATTGGCGAATTAATTAGTTACGAAAAAGTGAAAATAGATTAGCAATGAGACGCAGAAATCTTTCTGGATAAATAAAATTTTATTTCGTTTAAATCATGTCACACTGACTTAATATGAAAAGTAAAATTGCAGATCATCTCATTCACATTTTGAAATGAAATGCATTAATAGAAATGTGTTTACGTGACTTTATTTCATTTAGATCTAAGTATAAAGTTGTATATTAATGGGGGGTTAAATGAAATACACAAACATATTTTTTTAATGTGATTTTATTTTACTGACAAATGAGCAGTATTTTAATCTATAAAATAAAATGAAAATTAAACAACCCGTAAACACAAAGTTTTTGACTATAAATCCCTTATATATGAGACATAACTAAAAAGTATTGATTGTGTTCAATATAATTCGCACAGCGCAAGACTAGCATAAACATTTACAGATCTGGAATATACATTAAAAAGCATGTTCAATATGATACGCACCGCACCACGCGACAAGAAAATATTAAGAAGGTTGTTCAATATAATACGCACCGCGAGACAGATTCGTAAAAAAATGTACATGTCACATAGAGATACATAGAGATAAACTAAAAATTTATTAATTTAATTACGGTAAATTGATCGATCTGAAATTTTGATACGATGCATTGTTGGGTGTTCAACAGACTGAGATGAAAATAACTTTCATAGACCTAGGTTCACCAGACTGAAATGAAAATAACTTCTGTAGACCTAGGTTTACCAGATTGAGCTGAAAATACAGTTCATAGATTTTGGTTCACCAGCCTAGTTTCAAACCGTCGTTCATAGAATTAGGTTTACCAGCCTAGTTTCAAACTGACGTTCATAGATTTAGGTCCACCAAGCTATCATTAATTACCTGTAGCCTGAAACAAGTAGCTCATAAACATGTTTAAAATATAAACTATTTCCATATTTGTCATTAAAATTTCTCGACCAAAGTTTGTGCCATGCCTTTTAATGTTCTTTTAGAAATCTTGTTGACATAAAGAGATCCTTTGGAAATTTTAATATCATCTAAAAAAATTAGACCTCAAAATATGACACTGCACTTACAGCCCAGAGCGTGGGATAGCTGGGGGGAAAAAAATAAACCCTCAGAGGTGTGAGACGATTGTTCAGTGGAGCGAGTCTAGATCATACTGATTCCAAAATTCACAGTTGGCTGGTCAAATCGGTACAAGTGGCAGTCAGACGTTCTTTTAAAAAAATGACCGAAAAAATTTGGGGTTCTGTGTCTGAACCGTCACAGGTGACTCACTGCATGTAATGGGTAGGTTTAAATGGTAAATTTGAGGTGTTAACTCAATGGTTCTTAAGTAGGATCCCTGGATGCCAAAGGTTTTTAAATAAAATAAATAATAGTTGTATTTTTACCGGTTCC
Source organism: Ampullaceana balthica (assembly GCA_944989445.1). NCBI lineage: Eukaryota > Metazoa > Mollusca > Gastropoda > Lymnaeidae > Ampullaceana > Ampullaceana balthica. The sequence continues at coordinate 172,078 of CALYLW010000356.1, forward strand.
ATACTGGGAAATCACGAGAAAAATCAACCTTAAAAACACTTTTTAAAAACTAGTCTTATATTAAAAATGCACTAATTTTCTACTTTTTAGTCTACGCATTTTACAGTAAGTGCAAAGCCAGCTTACCTTTTGACTATAAATCCCTTATATATGAGACATAACTAAAAGTAGTGATTATGTTTTAAACGCGACATTTGCAGACTGAAACAGAATTATCTCCCCTGGTTTTTATCTCCCCTGGGCGCAGGGACGGTAGGGGGTGTGAACAGTGACGGTCGGCGTCAACGCGTGAACTGGGCACGTGAAAAAATTATAAACAAATAGTGGGACGGTTCCGATTAAACTTACAAATCAAGCTAATATAAGACTAGTAATAAAACAAACCCGTACAAACAAAGTTTTCTACTATAAATCCCTTATATTTTGAGTCATAATTAAAAGTATTGATTATGTTTCAACGCCACAAATATTTACGGACTGACACCGAGTGATGTCCCCTGTCTTTTAACGGGGGATGGGTCGTGAGGGGGTGTCGGCACGACGGTCGACGTCTAAGCGTCAACTCAAACTCACGTGGAAAAAAAACAATAACAAACCGTGAATTTGAATTACATACCTCATATAAGGATAAACTAAAAATGCATTAATTTAATTACGGTACGTTCGATCGATCTGAAATTTTGATACGATGCATTGTTAGGTGTGTCGGGTCCGTGTGCCAAATTTCAGCTCGATCGGATCACTGGAAGTGGGTCATTTTCGACTTTTCTTTTTCCGCCCGCCCAGCCCATGAGATGATGAGACGGCCGCGAAGTTAATATAAGGGATTTAATAAATAGAAGTAAAAAAAAGATTTTTAAAAACCACGTTTATAGAAGCGGACTAAAAAGAAGAAAATAATTTAAAACTTGTAAGTTCAAGTACTTCGATTTAATATGACTAAAAACGTGGGGTGGGTGTTTGGTATAAAAATTAAAGATTTCTAATTTAGAAGGCAAAAGAGAGATTTATAAGTGACAGAATGAGTGAACCGCATATGTTAAACCTCATAAGCGCCCGCCCCACGTTTTTAGTCATATTAAATCGAAGTACTTGAACTTACAAGTTTTAAATTATTTTCTTCTTTTTAGTCCGCTTCTAAAAACGTGGTTTTTAAAAATCTTTTTTTTACTTCTATTTATTACCACTATTTTTTTTTATACCAAACACCTCATAAGCGCCCGCCCAACGTTTTATACCACGTGGTGAACTCATGGATGTCAACAAAGCAGACGGGTACCGATGCTTATATATAGAATATAGATAAACTAAAAATGCAATAATCTCAATACGGTACATTCGATCGATCTGAAATTTTGATACAATGCATTGTCATCCAAGATCTATCTGTGGTAAAAATTTTTAGATCTCTAGGACCATCAAAAGTGGTATAATTTTACGTTTCAAGTTTTGAAGGAAGGATGGATGGATGGAAGGATAGATGGATACAACATACAAACATTGTGACTTAAATAAAAGCGTGTAAAAAAACAACTTAAAAAACAATTATTTTTTTACTATAAATTTTTTATATACGAGACATAACTAAAAAGTATGTGCAGTATAGTACGCATCGCACGACAATCCAAAATTTTAGTTATGTCTCATATATAAAGGATTTATAGTAAAACAAGTAATAAAACTCGAATGAGTATTTAAACGTAATTTCCAACAAAGAATTTCCAATTTTTTTATTCAAGGGAAATCATTCTAGATTACATTAAAAGTCGATTCAAATACATGTAATTAATTCTGAAACAAAACACAATATGACGTCATATCCCCTCACGCTACGTCTCACCAAGAATGTGTCCATATAATGCGCACTGCGCAACAATCTAAAATAAGCATTCACAAAGCGGGAAAACCCCATTAACTATCATTCTAGATTACATTAAAAGTCATTTCAAATCAATAATTTTGAAACTAAACAATTGCTATCTACAAAATGCTGCTTAAATTACGGGGGCCGAAACGAAAAAAGAGATTTTTCACAAATTCCTTCTCGAACATTGTTCTAAATATTATAAGCCACCGTTTGGCGTTTGTTTCAACTCGATAGATGTTATGGTTGGCGAGAAATTGACAAAAGACTGATATTTTTTTTAGGGTTTTTTTGATTTTTCAAGAAATCCAGTAAATCTTTTCGGTAATTTTATTTTTGGCCCATGCACCTCCTTGGGATCTCCTTAACATATTTTCAAAGACCTGAAACCTCTATCTGGTTTGGTTCAGGAGGAGTTGCTGTTCAAAGCTTGAAAAGACTGGCCAGACATTTCGAATCTATAAACGCTATTCCAAAGGGAAATTGCGTAAAAAAACTACTACAGTCTGCCGGCTCAAGGATAGGGCTGCACAGCCACTCGAGAAAATGCAACCCAACTCAACGGTGATGCACCATCGTCTCGCGAGACGGAAGGAAGCCGATACAGTCTGCCGGCTAAATTTCAGCTCAATTTGATCACGGGAAAAGGGCTATAAAAACATGTTTAAGATAACGCACACCGCGCGAACGACTAGCATAAACATTTACAGATCGGGAATATATTTTTAAAAAGTATGGTCAATATAGTACGCACCGCTACGCGCGACAGGAAAATATTAAAAAGGTTGTTTAATATAATACGCACAGCTACAGTCTAGCAAAAAAATTAACATGCTACACAGAGATAATATAAAAATTCATTAATTTAATTACAGCGCAGTCGATCAATGTGAAATTTTGATAGATCATTTTTATCGTTACAACGAGTATGCCTGCAAAATTTCAGCTAGCTAGCATACGAAGAAGTGGGTTAAAAATTGATCCAAAGTTTTGGCAGCAAACAGCCAAAAAAATCAAGCAGAAACCACGAATTAATATAAAGGATTTAAAAATAGTCTTTATTACATACTGTTAATTTAATGTTAATACTTGTGTAAGTTATTCGTACTGATGAAGGCTTTAGACTAAACGCCTACTTTGTATTAGTATATTTAATAAAGCTTTAATTTATTGTTTTAATCACACAATTTGTTTGTGTATCTTGTACATGTATTCTATTTATTTAAACACTTTATCGGATTCATATTTATACGTGATATGTTTTGAAATCTCAATTTTTATTTTCCATGAGACTAAACCTCATGATGCACACCATCGATTTTAAAAAAAAAGTTTTGTGCACCAAACCAACACCTTCATGAAGCCACCATTTTTAACTAAGCTTTATGTAAGATCTGAGCTACTTAGATAGACATAGAAAATAGCTGATTTTTCTAGAGTCTTAAATGGCATTTCAAACAGTAAACAGAGACCGCCACACTGAAGCCTAATAAATTGAAATAATAATTATTCCTCTGTCAATGCCTCGGTTATTTCTGGCCAGATTATATCTCAACGTGTGTATTCTGTACATCTCTTGTGTTCGAGGCTTTGTCTCTCGCCGCACTTGTCCACATCCTTGCAACTGTACGAGCCACAAGACCTACCACACCATCGACTGCAGCGACAGGAAACTCGCGACGATCCCCTTCTTAGGCGACTATGTCGAACATCTCGAGGGTGCGCGCGTAGATCTTTACCTCAGTGGAAATCGATTCGAATACATCCTGAAGAACTCATTTTACGACCTGAGAGATCGGCTCCGGACTCTGGTCATCTGGAACAATAGATACAGAATTGACGTGGCACGCGGGGCGTTCGACACGTTCCTGGACAGCCTTGAGCTGCTGATGATAGAGCCGCTGGCAGACGACATACCTACAGCTGTGCAGATGATGAGAAACCTGAAAGCGCTCAGGGAATTACACCTCAGTACAAGAACCATTGATAAGACGATTTTATCGTCCCGTCTGTCGGGCGTGTCGATTAGAAAACTAGCGTTGGTCAACTGTGGATTTTACGACATCGTGGGCGATGTGTTCAAAGGCGTTAAACTTGAAATGTTAATTTTGAATAACAACCTCTTGACCACATTCCCGAAGGAAGTCACCAGGGCAATATCAGACACTGTTTTACATCTATCCATGGCTGGAAATAGAATTCAAGAGCTGAAAGATAGCGACATTCCGTTACACTGTGTGCTTGTCACCCTCGACCTCAGCTCGAATAACATTACGTCACTCGAGGAAGGGGTTCTCGAGCGGTGCCGGGGTCTTAAAACCTTTAATGTCTCCAACAACACTGATTTGTCCGAGATCGGGACGAATGTGTTTGACGGCCTGGGCGGGCTTGTGATCGACATCAGTTACACGCGTGTCACCAGACTCGACTTCGTGACACCCGACCAGGTGATAACACTTCACGCGACGGGGTCAGGGATGTCATGCAGTTGTGAGAACCTCATCAACACCCTGGTGCCGTTTCGAAAAAAACTGAGAGGGACCTGCATAGATAACAGGGGAGGTAAGCCGCAAGAAATGGACGTCAAATATTTGGACATAAATTGCACAAGGTACAACATGAAATCGAGACGGCTGAGGCGGTCAAGAATAGCAGACGAGTGGCGGGATAGGTTTATGTCCCGTGATTTAGGGAGCATTCAAAATGTTCCAGAATCACCGTCGCATTCACTTATAGAGACGTCATTACTGACCTCCGTCACAGAGTTTCCGCCACCAGTTGACGCTCCGATGGTTGAAACAACTACTGGTACGTCACGTGATGCCTCGACTCGCTTCCACTCACAGTCGCTCACTGCTTCAGTCCGTCAGCCATCCATCATCCTCGACTCTTTCTCAGCCAACACACTGGAATCTGTCTCGTCCACCATCCTCGACTCTGTCTCGTCCACCATCCTCGACTCTGTCTCGTCCACCATCCTCGACTCTGTCTCGTCCACCATCCTCGACTCTGTCTCGTCCACCATCCTCGACTCTGTCTCGTCCACCATCCTCGACTCTGTCTCGTCCACCATCCTCGTCTCTGTCTCGTCCACCATCCTCGAATCTGTCTCGTCCACCATCGTCGACTCTGTCTCAACAGAATCAACAGCATCTTCTTCATCCTCCTACAAGCCAGAAATGATACCTTCATCAACAATTGTATCAGCATCATTCGAGATGACGGCGACCTATGATAGAGTCGTGTCGTCAGTAACCAGCAAGGAAACGTTGATGTCTGAAAGTGTTACGTACACATCAGCCAAGGATGAATCACAAGTCACGATGCCAAAAACGTCTTCTCCCGTTGCAAGTGTGCGTAGCCCCTTGAATCCAGATGTGGTACAATCCAACACAACACAGGGGAGGGTCAAAGTCGGAGTCTGTAACAGTGTCCACTTCAACGATCTACTTCAAATCTGGATGAACAAAATCTTTGATAGGACTTCTCAAAGTCTTAGAGAGAATTTCAGCGATAAGTATGGGCAAAAGACTTTAGTTACATTTGACTCCGGTAAAAATATATGTTTGAAACCAGGGGTCACTGAAATACGTGATGCAAAATTAAACTTGAAAGAGTCGCTGAAAGAGACTATACATGAGCCGCTCAAAGAGACTATAAAGGAGACCAGGAAATGGACGATAAATGAGCCGCTGAAAGATACTAGAAATGAGTCGCTGAAAGAGACTGTTAAGGAGACCATGAAAGAGTTGTTGAGAGAGACTATGAAAGAACAGAGAAGAAACGAAGACAAGACGTCAAAACAACGAAAAACAAAGTCAATTAGGAAAGTTTCCAAGGTGAAAACAACAATAAATGTCAGTGAGAAAAGCCGTCGTGTGAAGACGTGGTACTTCAAGAGTATTGTGTCTGTGTGGGCGTGCTGCCTTCACGCTACAGTCACCTTCGTTGCCTTCTTGACTCTGGACCATGGACTGAAGACTAAGCAGAGGCTCTTTCCCGCGCTTAAAAACACGAGGAGAAAAAATGAACGAGTGAAAAATAAAATAAAATCAATGAAATCTTAGGCTCCAAATATAGTCTTAATTAATTTTTTTACCTAATTAGTAAAACAATGTTTAAAAAACAACAAATATGTAAAAAAAAATTATATTGAACAACTTTCAACCCACGATTCAAAGAATAAATTGTTTGAAAGTAAACAGATTTCTCAGATGATAAAGATGACCTTGCCTTTTCTATTGCCCTAGCTCTTGCCATAGCCATAGCCCTGGTGTTAGCCAAAGCCCATGCCCTAGCTCTTTTTCTGGCCCTAGCTCTGGTGCTGGGCGGCTGGATAGCGAAGGCAATATTGCCCTCGTCTCACAAGCTGAGGGGCGTGGGATCTAGCCCACGTTAAAGCCACATAAAATGATGAATGACTAACGCTGAGAAAGTCCTCCGCTGACCCGGAAGGGAGATGGGGCGCCCACCAAGGTCTCCCAAGCCCCTAGTAAGTTCTAATGGAAACATTAGGACCCCCTACGACCGTCGGTTATGGGGAAAAAAAAACTGGTGCTAGCGGTCCTTATGTGTATTGAGACTTATAGAGATGCACAGCATGGATGCCAAAGGAAGTTTATGATGCAGAGGACAGTCAATCTGTAAAAGAGTACAGGCTTAAAGTTATGGTGATAAAAAGGTGATTCCATTCATCCACAGGGAGAATTGTCATTAAAAAGAGACGCGGTGTGGTTCTATATCTTTAGGTCTTAACTCTGACTTGTTGGCCCGTCGACTTCAAAAAAGGAGGCATGGTAACGAAATAGTATCTTTCTACTGATCTTGTGGTAATCTACTCTACCAAAAGAGGTTACAAGTTAAATCCAAGGCCTATACTGAATCAACAGAGAGTGATTGTTAGTGGGTGACAATGGCCAAGATGCTTGCTCTGCTAATTACTGCTGTAAATTGCTCCTGTCTGATCTTTACATTTAAATGTAACATTAATTGTAACTGCTCTGATACTTGAAATAAATATTACTATAACAGATCAAGTCACTAACCTTTAAGAGATGAAAACACATCATCAGCTATTCTTTTATACACACATATAGATAACAAAAATCTGAACCGTTGTATTCGAAAACTTTAATTCATCTCATATATTTTCATAAATCTGTTTTAAAATAAATATCACAGGTGAAATCAAGTATTTGAGGCCTTCAATTCGATATTAGTTATATAATTAAAACATCTTCAAACCAAATATACTATATATATACTTGTACCAAGTATCATAATACATGTACTTCACAATCATAAAACTATCCACAATTAGAGATAATTATAAATTAAAAGGCTGAAAGGTGCCATATTGGTTTGTTGAAAATCATAACAATTATACAAATTATGTCATAAATAGCGATACTAATATCTATAATATTTGACTTATTCTTTGAAAAAATGGGAATAATTTTAATTGAATAGTATTAAACATTGTAATATGCTAAAATCAGGGGCCCAATCAGGGATTAAATCATTATAAGGCAAAGCTGATAATGGGATTAGCATCATAAAATTTATTATCTTTAATATGTGGACTGGATTAATTTAAGTTATAGTTAGCAGCTAAGTTACTAAATAAGTTATCTCAATAATCTCTAAGGTTAACTCAGGCCATTATTCAAGTCTTGTAGGAATTAAAATTCAGCAATACATGCATCACAGCTAATCACTCTACGAAAACATTCACTGAGATAACTAAACATATTTCAGTGATATAAAAAAAGTACTTTGGAATGAATAAATCTCATGATGCTTTGCATAAATTTAAAACAGATTTTAAGTTAAATATGAGGCACACATTTATCTTTGAACAATTAAAGCAATAAATAGCCAAAATTTGACAAATGTAAGTGAAACAATGGAAGCATGTGAGGGTGTTGAATTAGGCTCTGACAGCAGTGTGGATTTTAATAGTAAAAGATAAATAATGCTGTTAGTGATTAAACAAAGTTTCTAATACAGCAGCAACGTTGAAATACTGGTTGTGATGAGAAAATATATATGATAAATATCTTTTAAAAAGATAAAATGACATCGTTGTTAATTCTGTAATTATTAAAAGGCTTGACAAGTTTAACAACAATCAAAGATGAAAAAAAAAGTGCTATAATTTTTTTTAAAAATAAAAAACAATATATTAATATAATACTGGGCATGTGTTTAAGTGAATAAAGGTTATCTTAATAAACGAATTTAACATTTAAAGCAAAATTATTCTGCATTATTATTTAAAGCTTACTACATTTTAGAATTTTAAAAATTCTTTATTGCCATATCTCATTCTATCAAAAATGAATGTGACCATCTTATAAAACTTGTCATGAAATTTGATTCTTGATTAATTCTTCTAGATTTAATATGCGGTATTATTGATTTGTAAAAATTTAAACTATCTTACTTATACAGCTATATAAATAAATAAATACTTTTTTAATTCTTCTAGATTTAATATGCGGTATTATTGATTTGTAAAAATTTAAACTATCTTACTTATACAGCTATATAAATAAATAAATACTGTTTTGCTCAAAAGAAAGCCATATTCTTGAATATGGATAACTTGTGAGATTTAAAAATGGTTTGAATGCTCAGATTCTAAATTTTGTAGTTCAATAAGGTACTGTAAATCCATTAATTATTATTAAATAAAACTCAACTGCATGTATTCTGCATCATGCTCTAATACTAATAATTTCGTCTATTTTTATTCATCTAAAAATACATAATTTTTATCGACCAAAATATCATTCATTTAATCTTATATATCCAGATAAAGTCTAAGTTTAAAAAAAAATCTGTTCAAATGCTTATAATATCAAAGTAAAACACCATAAAGGGTGCTATATTTAAAATTGATGAGCACAAATAAACACATTTTACATAATTTATAAATATATATATATATAGGATTGTTTGAATGTGATACAAAATTGATGTTAATCAGAATTTTGTTTTCTAAATCAAAATTTGATTTTGCATGTTTAAATATAAATATATATTATAGGTGTAAATTTTAATTGAATTACCCCTTTTTAATCAATAAAAATAATTACATATAATACTTTTATTTGATAAATGAAATTTTAGTCAATACCATGCATATTTAATACTTTCTTGGATTCATTAATACTAAAACAGAATTGTATAACTTGAAGATATATTTCATTTTGTATAACCTCTCTAAAAATACACATTGGCAAGCATCAAAACTTATAGGGTATAAAATCATTATAAAAGAATGTTGGTAACGGTCTGCTGAGTCTCATGAATACTGTACATTTATCAATGTAACATAAAAACATGTTACTGGCAATATTTAAGACACACAATATTTTTTTCATTGACCCTTTTGATGCCTAGTTAAATTGTGCCTCCCCTAGGGCCATCGGGTGGACGCCAGCTTTGATCTGCTGAACTTGAATATCATCCAACAAGTTCCGGAAGGATTCAATACTCACATGACCTTTTGGGTGGCTCTGTGCTGCCATTTTGTAAGCTTTGTCCATGTCCTCACCAGTCATCCTGACCCCAATATTGGTAAAGATGGATCTGATCTAAACAGACAAAAGAAAATCTCTTATGCGTCAAATTGCTCTTCTTATTTTCGACATCATCTTTAATTTCTACAAAAGTTAACGATTTTATAAATGAAATCTAATTATTGCTTAAAAAATTGGATGGCTAAATATTTTCATAGCTTAAAAAGTTTGACCATGCAGTGAAAACGCGGTTTTATGTGAACAAACCTCTTCAAAGGTTCTTGGCTGCAGTAAATCCCTTTCATAGACACCACGATGGCTGAAGATAGATGGAGACATCAAGCCATACATATAAGACTCATCCCCATAATTTATGCGATCATGAATTCTCCTGATTTTAGGTGCTCGCAAATCAGAACGCACTGAAGGAACTCCATAGGTGCGAAAGGCTGAAGTAAATAGACAAAAAATAGTAAGCTAATAAAATATTATAAATAAAAAAATCTCATTATAGAGATTTAATAGCAAAGGAATAAACAAAGTAGACACTATTGTATTAGTATAATAATTAGTTCAAAGCCTCCCTACTAAACTCACATCTCGAACTAATGCCACCTGGCCCTATGACTGCATTATACATGGCATTGCTGGTACTGTGATTGCCCACATTGAAGTCTAATTGTTTCTCTAAGACTCGTGTGGTTAGTTCAGTTGTTTGTGGTGTCTTGGCTATCAGATCTGCTTCATTGATAAGTTTCTCTGGCGGACCCTTCTTTTGTAAGTAGTCAGTGCCTATCATCATGGGAGGAGCTGCCAGATAAGATATTTTAAAATAATTGACACTATTAATGTATAATTTTTATAAAACTTAAAATTAATATCAATTAAAAAAATTTTTTGAAATTTAAAAAAGTTTGAGAAAAATTTGTCTATTGAAATTAATAATTTGATTGATTTTATCAAGTAAGTAATATAAAAATCTAAATCAATATTTAAAGATCTTAAATTTTTTAAAAATGAGAGTAGTGTTTCATGGCTGTGCACCCAAAGCTAAAGAAAATAAATTAATTTTTAAATCTTCAATTATCATTTGAATTCCTAAACAACATTTTTTAGTCATAAATCATAGTATCAATTCTTATGATGTGCCTTAAAAATATCATTTTAAAAATATAATATCTACATTATTACAGAACTTACGACCAAGTTCATCCAGACCAGTAGGCATCTTATCTTTCCAATTTAGAAAATTACAAAACTCAATGTAGTTGATCATTCCATCTTTATCTACATCACAGTAATCCAGAACTTTCTCAAGCATATCAAAATCCACAGGTAGGCGGTATTTGACACAAACATTGTGCAGATTGGAGAGAGTGATTTTTCCTTTGCCATCCTGTGTAGAATTGTTTTATGATTAAAATTCAATTTAAAAAAATGAATAAATGATTGTCTCTTCAAAAATGCATATTACATTTAAGTATTTTCCTTCTATTTTTGTGCGCGTCTCAATTTGTGATAAATTTTCTTAAATCCCTTTATTTACTTTTAAAATCCTATAAATATTCTGGTATACCTGATCATAAAACCTAAAAGCTTCAAGGAGGTTATTAAAATGATAGTAGTTGAGTTTTTTCAGCTGTTGTCTTATCGCAGCTACAACAGCCCGCTGGCTCTCCTTCCCCCGTAAAATGTTGTCTGGCCTGCGATTATGTATGACATCCCCAGCACCATATGGGTCGGGGTGATGCAGGGCTCCAAACGTATGGTCAGGTGGAACATTCATTGTGTCTTTAATTCTAATTTTAGAAGATAAACATTCTTCATATAAAATATTACTCAAGATTTTTAAGGTAACATTAATTTTAAGTGATGGAAAATTGGAAATCATTTACTTGAAAATTAAAAAAACTTCTTGCACTGATAGCCTACAAAATAATATATTTCTTTTAACAAGATTAGCCATAGGACTTGACATAAACTTGTATCTGTATCAGCAAATTTACTGAGGAAAAAGACAGATGTACCACTTAAAAAAAGTAATCTTCAGAAACTTACGGATCAAGAACTTTTCCTAGCTGGGGTTGAAATTTTTCTTTAAAGTCTTCCAATCGTTTGTTGACAAATTTTGTTGCCTTATCTGCCTGAGTTTCCTCCAACCACATGAGAGTTTCCTTTGTTTTTTTACCATCATTGCAGTGAGGAGTGGGCAAACCATAACGATTCTGGAAACCAAGATGAAAAAGTTTATTTTGTATCACTCTGTCTTTATCACATTATCAAGATACATTATTATGGTATATCGTGAGATGGTATCTATTTAACACTTAATCTTCAGCCACAGTTGCAGAGAGAATCCAAAATTGATATAGATTCTTGTTTAGCAGATTTAAAGAAGATCTGAGCTACATTATGTGCAGAATGCCAAGAAGCCCATACATCTTTTTACTCTTTACTCCTCATCTCCTAACTTAAAAAAAGTAAAGTAAAGTTCCCCTTTCAGACCATACTGGCCAATGGGGCAAACGAGGTGATTGTTTGGCTTTCACAATGCCCTGCCGCCTTTACTTCCCCAACTGATGTCAGGTACCCATTTGGAGTTGGGTGGACTCAGGGACGCACTTTAACCTCAAGAACAAGACCCTGCCTTCACCCGGACTCGAACCCATGACACTCGGTACACCAGCCAGACGTGCTGCCACACGACCACCGCACCTCTATCTCATAGCTTACAAATTTTTTATTGAAAATTTCACAGCTATCTGTCATTAATATAAAGTTTTACACCCAAAGCTGAACAAAATAAATTCATTAATCACTTAACCATCTGATGACCCCCAACTTAATGTAGAAGTTGGAGTATGTTAAATGGTTGCAGATGCAGGTAAGCAGATGCTGATTTGTTTTGACATGGTCATTTAACTCTCAAAGGACGTAACATTGACTTTTTGACCAGGGCTGGTCAACAGTTTAAATTTTAATATTTTTTTCATCTTTTCACATTCTAATGTTATTTTTAAAATTTATACCTAAATAATCGAATAAAATTAGGAAAAAATACGATTTCAGACATTAATTTTTAATTTAAATTTTAAAAAAATTTTGCCCGACCCTCATGTTTTTGGTTTACCGGAACGCTATTTTCGTTCGCCATTGTGAAATTCTTGTTAATTTTACTGAGACAAGTTGGCCGCAATTTTTTTAAATTATAGCGAAAGATTCATCATTTAGCTAAGAAATCGCTTATATTCCTCGCTGACAAGTTATTTATATTGAAAGGAATAAAAACAAAGTATTATTACGGAGAATTTATTTATTTTCATCGATGGACAAGTTCACTATTGAAGGTATGTATTTTTCCTTTGTTACAAAGTTCTCCCACATCGCCAATTTTTTTACAAATAAAATTGATTTGACTAAATCTATTGATATATTAACGTTTAATTTGACAAAGCGCAGTAATGCGCACCTAGCCTCTATTACCAAAGCGCGCCTCGATAGTACTCTTTTTAGAAACGAAATCACAGAAAGTAAAAACTATTCAGTGCGGGATAGAAGATGTATTCGACTTCCGGCAATGGCGGCGATTGCCTTCGCTTGTGTTTTCGCTCGATTCGTGAAGTTTCGGGGTAGTGTTTTTTTCCTTCATACAGTTTGTGACATGTTGTGATTTTCTGTACAAAATTTAAATGAAAAAATCCATTAAAAAATTAATTTTCAAGCTACATTACCACAATAGAGTTAAATTTGCTATCAATAGATAGATAAGTCAATTGTGAACACAAAAATGCATAACATGCCATTATTTGTGGTTTTATTCATTAAAAAAATAATTAATTCCTGTAACTACCTAAATCAGGTGGAAAAAAGGGGGAAAACTCAAGAACATTTGAGAGTTAAAAATATGCAACGTTGAATTATTCTATGATTCTAAACAATAAAAAAATGCTCACCTGAGGGTGAAAGTTTGGGCTGCTGTAGCTGCGGTTGACACGCTCCAGTGGATAGTAATCAGCATGTGATTTCACGTAAAGGTCATGGCCTTCTGTGGCTTCCCTGAAAACTTGTTCATAATTTTTGTTTGGATTTATTAGGCCACCAGCTCCCACTTCTGAAATTGTGCGCATGTGAATCATTATTAGACTAAAGTTATGAATTACACTCATAGAAGAAAAAACGTGTTAATTAATTTGTCTAAATGAGTCATGAAGGATTATTATAATATAAGTTTAAGAAATAAAATTTAATTTCCTTTTTTTCACATACCCATCTCTGTTGGCAAACCAAATGTAAAAGTCTCGGGGTCAAGGCATTTTGGTAAGCCAGGTCGCTGGTCATAAGATCTTCCAAGTGGTGCACGAATGTGACTCAAGTAAATATTTTCATCCCTGCAGAATAAGCATTACACACTATTAATAAGAATAAATCAACTACCATTATTCATCAAGTGTATTATTGAAATGTAATAAATCGAATATTTATGTTCCTAGCTTCAGCTAAACATTAACTGATTGGTTGAATAATGACCTATCTATTTTTCTTTGTTGAAAAAATGTTTTAGGATCTGGATTGACTATTTCCTTGAGTGAAGTGGCTGGCTGGGTGTTAACTCCATGGGTCATCTCTACCGCCCACTGACGCTGTGGATCATATGCTGTGCCATAGAAGATCCTCATCTGTCCGGCATCAGGGCGAAAGGTGGCTCGAAATTTTCTGATTGTTTCTGGAGATGGAGGCTGTTAAAAATTTATAATTTTAATGTTTATGCCCTTTAACTTTATGAGAAATAAAATAAGTAGCCTACTTAGTAGGCTAATGTAATACAATTAAATCAATCTCCTCATTACCCTTTGTATTTAGACATGGGCAGAATTTTAGTACCGGCTTGATAATTCATCAATTATTATCTTTAGAAACAAATTATTTTATTGAAAATTTTAGTAAACCATTAGTCCTTTACCATCAAATACTCTAACCATTATTCATCTAGTAATTATTTTAGCAGTGTAATTTATGCTCTGAAATTAAAACGATTTATTCATATATACCCTGGTAAGTTATATATAAAATATTACAATAATTTATAATGTAAATTACATTTATTTTTTTTAATAATATTGTGCTTTTTTATGTCCTCATTGGCAATATTCCCTTTAAGCTGCATGGCTGCGTGGCCACTCAGATGTCTGACAGACGCTGCACAGCGGCTTAGAATTACTGCGCAGCTAATTTTGTAAATATTGCACAAAACATGGATGCTGTACACAAGTTTTTTTTACTTTGCACACGGACCAACGAACCTTAGTGGGAACATTGGTCATGGGTGAGATGAACCTTAATGGGAACATTGCTAATGGGTGAGATGAACCTTAGTGGGAACATTGCTCATGGGTGAGATGAATTTTTTAAGACCATTCTCTTATTTTACATATTTTGACCCCATTCACATGTTCTACATATTTCACATGTTCTTCATATTTCACAAGTTTTTCATATATCACCTATTTCATCACATTTCCATAGTTTCAGGGTTAAAAGGGTACACAAAATAATAATTGGGATTTCTATACTTCCAAGCATGTGTAGTTAGAGGAGACCAGTCTTGTACTATTTAAATTATTTAAAAGTTTTATCCTTTAAAAAAATTACCCTATCATCTTTAGGACGCAGACACTGCTCTGAAGAAAGTCCCATGCTTGTCAGTTTTCCAGCCTATTTAAAATAAAGAAAAATATTAGTAAATGAGTTTTTTTATAGCTAGTTAGTTTCTAGTTAGTGATAGGTTTAATTGCCTAATTATCTAATTAGTTTTCTGGAAAGGGATTATGGTTACTTTGTGCGTTGTTAGGTTAGGGATAGAGTTAGCTAAATTTCAAGCTAGGGTAAGTATTATTTTTCAGGTTATATAAATACCAGGTATACGATATAGTTTTTCAACTAAAAGCATTTTAAAAATTAAAATTTTTATGGTTTATCTTATCTTATCTATACAGACGCTCCTTCTATGCAGAAGATAATTGCGTCCACAGACCGTTACAGATGATCTGTTGGCAAGTGATGCAGCGTTTACAGGCCACGGCTTTTAACTTTTATAATTTGTGGGTTCCACGCATTACCCAGCTGTCTAACTAGTGTTAGGTACCCATTCGGAGCGGGGTGACTCAGGGATGCCCTAGGCCCCAGAAACAAATCCATGCCTTCACATGGGTTCGAATCCATGACCATCGGTACGCCAGTCGAGCGCGCTGCCACTCAACCACCGCGTCCCCAATGATTCAATGATTTAGTCAATGACAACGTTAACCATATTTAAAAATTAAAGGTAGAGCCAATAAATGAAAAAATTCTTACGTTACCTTTAACTAATTGTAAATGAAAAAAATAAATAAATGTCATTTTTCGAATTAACACTTTGTGAATAAATTTCTTACCGCCAAGCATTGTGGTGTTCTGTCGAAAAACCTGCCTTCATAAACCCTTTGACCAGAAATAGTTGGTAGTTTGTTAGACTGCATTGTCATTTTCGTTCATAGTAAAATAGCATAACATAAAAACACCACCTTGTAAATTTTTTGTGATTACCGTCCTTTTCAAGTTGTCATCCGTTGCTACATTCTGCACGGAAACAACACACTGCTTGCCAAAGCCTCCATCTTTTAAAGCATTTCCTAGCAACGAGAAGCAATGTTTTGAACAACTGTTGTGTAAATAAAAACTTGTAAAATGGAAACTTAAATTTAAACAGTTGGACAAAAATTTGTAAAAAAATAACAGAAATTTCGAAATTATAATGTAATTTAAAACAAACTAGCCTCTTTTAGATTAAAATGGCATACCTTCTAAATTTATACAATACAATTATTGTGTTATTGTAGGAGGTGTTTCCGTTCGTTATTTTGTTATTACGCACCACAAGACCACATAGTAAAGTCCGCTTCTCGAATACTTAGGATTTAGACGCATACATTTTATTACAATAATTAAATTCAACTAGAAATATATTTTAACTTATGCTTAAACAGAGGCGTTACTAGGTAGGATTCACACCGGTGGACACTATCAAAGTAAAATTATTTATGTTCCCGTTATTTGGCACTTGGCAGACTCGTGGGCGTCTTGGGAGGTTAATTGGGTAAGTTGTGAAGGTTTGACACTATGACTTATCGCACTGGGTGACACCAACCCTAGTGACACCTTTGTAAACATCAAATAAACTATATTTCATGTAATAAATGAATTGGCTATTAGATAATACTTGATAAGTTGCTTTTAATTTTTTTTAATACAATACTAAACATAAACCATGGATAAGCGTTGGGAGCGTCTGGAATAGATAAGATAAGATAAATCTTATTTATTATTTATCTACTTAGAAAGCCTCATCGCAGCCCAACACTATTGTGGGGGAAAAGATCAAAATACCAGTGGGTCAACTGGATTAGAGCAACTGGAATCAATTTTTTTATTTTTTTAAATATTAAAATTTTTTGGATTTACGCAAAAATACATTTTGCTCCTGGATTATTTTTAAAATTATTATTTGAAGCAATCCGTGCTATCATAGTTTAAATTATAAGGTTGTTGATTTATTTGTCAATAAGCGTAGGGCTAATCTATAGTTAATATTTAGTCTTAAATTGTTTATTACGGTTTTTAATCTTGTTAAAAAATTTTTTCGTGTATATGTGTAAAGTTACAAGTAATCACTGAATTTATCTGATTTTTAAAATTAATATACTTAATAGTCTGAAATGATTACGACATAAGCTTTTATTTTAATAATAATATATATATATATTTTAAAATTGTCTTGAAAAATTAAACATTCAATTTTTCTAAGTGAATTGCTTGAATGGAGTCAGAGCCAAAAGTTGACATCCGGTCATTAAGATGGCGACCTCCATATGATTGTGGTTTCATCAGGAAATGACTTTCGTAGTTTTGGGGTTTTCTCTTTAATGTCCTCAGAGTTTTGACAGTCAAAATACTTCTTTGTTATTAGTTTATGCAATAATTTAATTGAAGATGCTACTTCTCAAAAGAGCTGGCTTTGCTGTTACTAACCTGTTGAAAGCATCGTCAAAGTCACTAGTATCATTTGGTCAAGTTGGGTGAGAACAATAAAATAAATAATTTAAAAACTATCATTGTGCCTCTTCATTTAGGTCATTGGCACCATATACAAGCGTGTAATGATTACAAACTGTCCATTCTCTGCCACAGCTTCTTTACTGTCACTAAGTCAAGTTCTTCCATACTCACCCTCTCCACACTCGGCCTCTCCACACTTGTACTCACCCTCTCCACACTCGTCAGTTACACAATGGTTATCACGTCCGCCTTATTTCAGCGCAATTTATTTTTGTATAGCAAAAAAAATAAGTAACTTACTTTTACTAATTTAAATACATTCATTAAGTAATAAAATAAGTATTTAATGGTTAAATATTAGTTTTCCATGTGTTTTGATGAGTTTAAATTACTTTAAAGGGGGTTTTAACTATAAAAACTGGTTTTAAAGTCAGACTTCTACGAAAATCGTTTTTTGTTGATATTTTTAACCACATTTGGCCAGATAATTTCATTTCTTTCACGGCCTCAGACCAAACTAAATTTTCATGTTAGTAGTAAGCTAAATACTAATGAGATTCAGAGGCGTCACCTGAAGGTAAAGTCATTTACGATTAAGTATTCCCGAGCCCCCCCCCCTCATTAATTAAATAAAATTAGTACTTGGGAAATAAGCCTGTTCAAGGTAAGTTTTAAAAAATATTGGATAATAATAGATAGATATCTTTTGTAATGTATTTCTCGTAAATGTTTATTGACAATGTTAATGGTTGTAAAATAATGACACGTAAAGGGGGGGGGTCCGTACATAGATGACGTCAAGTACCTAGGGGGACGGGGTTCACACATTTGTGAAGAAAAGGAGTGGGGGTGTTTAAGCCTATTCAGGGTAAGTTTTTAAACAATGTTTGATGATGACAAACGTATATCATTTGTAATGTATTTCTTCTAAATGTTTGACAATTTTAATGGTTGTTCAATAATGAAACTTAGGGGCCGAACATAAATGACATCAAGTACCTAGGTGGAGGGGGTTCACACATTTGTGACGACGGGGGGGGGGTGTTTAAGAACAGTGACGTCCAGGGCCGGCCTTAGCAATTGCGGGGCTCTTGGCGGCTTAGTATGCGGATTGCGCGGTGCCCAGTCTGGGTAGGTATAAGGAATTAATAAGTGTGGGGCCCATTGCGGCCGCATAGGTTTGCAGTGGACTAAGACCGACCGTGGTGACGTCACATATTAACGCTCAACTTTAAATAAAAGTTGCACTTGAACATTTCATTGTTTACAATTCATCGGATGACATTTTATATGGCCTTACGCGTTTTGCCTCAGACGTTCGCGGGGACAGGAGTATCGGTTCCGACACTGTAATCAAAGTCCGACGAGGTGGCCTTTTGCGTATTAAGACATAAGAGTGCAGCCTTACTTAAATGGCAATAACGTGAGTTCAAACATGCTCAGGAAATTCGACTTTTAGGGGGGGGGTCAAAGCTTTATAACGTCACATTTGAGGGGGGGGGTAACTTTTTGTGACGATGTGTGACGAGGAGGGGACGGTGGGAAATCAGCCTAAATTGCGTGACGTCTTTAGGGACGGCCCCCTTATAGTCGTTGGAATTTTATTTTCTCCCCGCTTTCTTCCCATTTTTTAAAAAAAATAAACGATGGTTGCTTTGAAGACTAGTATGGGGTTGGGGAGAGAGAGGGAAAGTGAAAACGTTCATCGCTGACGCTCACGAGCAAAATATTTGCCATGAACCAATGCAGTGGTCCCCAACCTTTTTATCGCCACGGACCCCTTTTTGAAAATCGGCATGTTTAAATTATAAATACATTATGACTAAATATAAAAAAAACTTCTAAAATATAAAAAAATATTAAAATACATTTAAGCAAAAAAAAATAATTTAAAAAAAAAGAATATGAATATAAGGAAGTGATTTAACATTTTAACCCGGCTCACCGACAAAACAGCCCGGACAAAACGGCTTCGACATAACGGCCCTGGACTAATAGATGGATTGATAATAAAAATTACAATCAAATATTATATTCGTAGTTTTACTAACCGATTCAGTGTCAGGTTTAGCTCACAAGAAACAATAATAATTACATCAAAAGAATGAATTTAATAGCCTTTACTCTACTCGATATGGTACAAAGTGACGGTTGTTTGTTGACAAGAAATGGGGATACGGTGGTTGAGTGGCAGCGCGCCCGACTGGCGTACCGATGGACACGGGTTCGAATCCATGGGAAGTCAAGGGGCCAAGGGCGTCTGTGACGAAATTTATGGAGATAAAGTCATCTGCGCACGGGAACTGGGTAGAACAAAGGGGAACTCACTATTGTCTGACCCGAAACCGTCAACAATGCGACGATCCGACCTGATAAGGTATGCACCGGGATCATGTGACAGGTCACGGTTGCATGACCGCGCTACGACAATTACAAGCCAATCAGAAAAGGGGTGAATATGTTACCCATCGGGTGTAAAGCCCAGCGCAACCCAAAATCACTCTCTTTTCCGCCCAAGACGTCCGCAGATTGTAGTACCAGTGTGACCATATTTTGTATAACTACATCTGCATCCATCCTTGGATGGGCCGACATTATTCTTGCTAATCCATTCTGGCTTCTGGGCACCCGCCAGTACCGGGACAGAAGTGTCGTTAATACTCAGGACCAAGCGACTTCGACTGACACCCTACCTCATCCCTGCACCTATCGACAGGACCCTGAGGAGGACAACTCAGCAGTTACGTCTAACGTAAACTGTCGCCGACTAACGTACACTGCGTATGTCGAAGCCTATACGTGTGCACGCACTACACGTACAGAAGCCGGTCATTCACACTTCCGTGATCACCGATGTCACCTGGAACCATAGGTGAGAGAGTCTACCGAGCTCAAGGAATCGAACGATTCAGCTAGAGGGACCTTGCAGAACCAACTACACACTCCAGCATGGACGGAGCCTTGTGTAGGGCAGCGCTACCCAGCTGAACGCTTCATCGCACACACTGACCAGGGGATCGTGCAGACCAACCGCCACACGGAGCGGGGCGCGACGACCCCATTGCAATTAAGTACCTGCACTATAAGCATAAGGTTACAAGGCATAGCCCTAATGATGATAAGGCTAGGCCAAAGAAGGGACAGTTAATTTGTTGTATCACTATTATCATTTGGAACCAGTTTCCACTATTGTATAAATTGTATAAATAAATTTATTGTTACATTTTTTACCCCTTTGCTCTGTTGATTATCGAGTGCAAGAGATCACTAAAGTTTATGCGTTGTGAGGGGGAAGGTGTTAATTTAAACATTACACCCCTAGACAACTTGCCAAACCTAGATACACATCTTTCTCGCCACAGCGTCCCCGAGTCCACCCAGCTTCGATTGGGTACCTAACACATAGTTAGGGAAATAAAAGGCGGCTGGGTAATGCGTGGAACCCTTATAGCCGTGGCATGTGAACGCTGAATCACTTGCCAAAATCAACTGCTGCCTTGCAGATGGTCTTGGCTGACCAAAGGCTATGGAAGCATATCCTGAAAAAACAGCAGGCTGAAGTCGGAGACCACGGGCCAATTGGCGCAAAAACTCGTCGGCACGCAAAACTCAAATTGAGAACGAAGAAGAAGAAGAAGAAATTGACAAGAAATAATATACAATTGTACCAGTTGTTTAAGTTTAAGGAGGAAAAAGTTGACCATTGCTTAAAATGCAATAAAGAAAAAAAAATGTGTTAAAATGTAAACAATTTGTCTGGGGCCGTTTTGAGGGGTCACCTTTTAACCCACTACAACGTGTTAATTTGCAAACATACGAAACTTCGCCATGGCTTTAAGCCAGATGACTGGCAGAGTTGTCTCGAACATTATTTTAAGGCTGCCGTCATCAAGTGGTTGAACTTCTTGCACATGAATGCTAGATTCGTTAGTTGACACAAGGGTCGCTGATCCATTCCTCACCAGCTCATGGTTCTTTGGTTGCAGTGGCGTAGCTAGGGTCATCTACGCCCGGGGGCATAACACAAAGTCTGCGCCCCTTGCCGGACCGACAGATTCTGGGGGGTCAGTGAGCCCCCAAGAAAATTTAGAAATTTTAATGTTTATATGGTTCATTTTCGAAGCATCTGGTATTGTTTGGAAAGCATTTACTAATACTAATCGGCATCCTTCCGTCTCGCTAGACGATGATCATCACCGTTGTGTTGGGTTGCATTTCCTCGTTTGGCTGTGCAGTCCTATCCTTGAGTGACAGTCTTTACCGCAGCTTTCGCACACGAGTTCTGTGCTTCCCAATACTTTGGCCTTTCTCCTAGCTCTTTTGTCTGTAGCCTCCTCCATCCTTCGCTCCTCGGCTACTATGATGCCTTCTTTTACAACTGTGCGCCACGTAGATCAGTCTGCTGCCTTACACTCCCAGTCACTTGTGCGTATTCTGGCTGCTTTCGTGTCCCTTTGACAGACATCTTGAAATCGCAGACGTTGGCGACATGTCTTCATCTTTCCCGATGCCAGTTCTATATATAGGGTGTCCTTGGGGATGCGACCTGGGATCATTCTTTTTAAATGTCCAACCATCTCAGGCGACTTTCACTAAGGATTGAGAACATGCTTTTGGTATTGGCACGCATCAGGACCTCACTATTTGGCACTTTGTCCTGCCATTTAATGCAAAGGATGCGACGCAGGCACCTCAAGTGGAAGCTTTTAAGCTTGCGCTCAAGGGATGTATAGGTTATCCATGTCTCGCTTCCGTATAGCAGTTAACAGCGTACTTATGACGCAGGCTCGATAGACACACAGTTTGGTTTTCTCCATTTTCTTGGTGTTTTTCCATAACCGTTTATTTAGTTTAGCCATTGTGGCAGCTGCCTTGCCAATTCTACTGTTTATTTCGTCCTCGATGGACAGTGTATTGGACCCCAAGTAGGTGAAGATGTCCAAAGCTCCAATTTTTCATTGTCGAAATTGATGGTAGGAGGAGAACGTGTGTCTTGGGCCATGATTTTTGTCTTTTTCAAGCTGATTTGCAGACCACATTCTTTTCAGGCGTCGGAGAAGCTTGACACGAGTTTTTGCAAACCAGTTTCTGTGTGTGTGTTATCAGTGTCGCATCATCCGCAAAGAGTAGCTAACGAATTAGGACATCGTTTTGATTTTGGCTCGGAGGCGGGCAGTGTTGAAAAGTCCTCCATTAGCTCTGGCGTGTAACCAGATTCCATCACTGCTGTCCTTGAATGCGTATCAAAAGCATTTAGTACCGTATATAATCTCATTCAAGGGCGTTTTAAAACTGCATCCAATATTCGCGGTTATTCGTCATTCGCGGAAAAGGGGGGGGGTAGAGAACATAAATCCCCGCAAAAAGTGAGGGAATAGTGTATTATGAACTTGAATGCACCAAAAATTTGACGATACTGGGTGGGGCGGCAGTTGGTTTATCATCATCCAGATGGCGCTCGATGACACTGGTGTTCTCGCCCTTCGCCAACAAAATGTCATCAGAAAGATTGCATTTTGCCGTGTCTCTCTCAACTCGCTTGGCGTGATTCCACACGGCCGACGTATTACCCATCTTACACTGTTAGTAACTATTTAATTTATTAAAATCGTTTTTCTGCTAGGCATACACGAGTTCACGAACACAAGAAACAAACAAATAGATAGGATGCGGGTTATAGGAGTGGATAGGGGAGTGAAGGGGGTTTAGATAAACATAACTGGCTCCTCTCAATCGATAACTCAATGTTGTCGGTGTATTTCAAAGCAAAGCTAGTGTCCTGTCATATAATTAAAGCAGGGATGTTATAAATATAAAAAATACCGTCTCTTTCATTTCTATGCAGTCAATCCTTATTCTCGGCGGCGCACTCATGTTTTCCTTATTTGATTTATTAAAACATAATTGTGTTAGCAACTTTTGTTTCATGTTCAGAGAAAAAAAGATATACATGTGTATCAACATAAGTTGTACTTTGTCGGGACCGTATTTTATTTCCTTTTGACAGGTATTTTTTTTCTTAAGCGTTTGCGCCCGGGTACCCGTTAAAATTGGGCTGAAATGTTTATACCAACTGTGGCATGCAGTTCTTCGGTGTTCACATTGCAGTTCACGAACAATTTATCAAAGAAAACTTTTGATTTGAAATATATGCTGTTTTATCCGTTTAACTTGAAAACGCTTTGAAAAACTGTAAGGAGGTACTGAGAGCATAAAATAAAGAAGAGAAGATTTAGAAAAAAAACTGATGTAAAAAATTCCAGGGGCGCTGTTTTATATTTTTTATGGAACGGGGTGGTATACCTAAAAAGTTTGGGAACCACTCGAAGGAGATAACGTGTATTAAAAAATGAGACACATGACGTCACGCGGTTTTGGACAATCTCCCTTTCCTACACTAGTTACGTCAGTAGAAGTTAGCCTCTCCGCCCCCCCCCCATAAAAGCCGTATTTCCTATTTGAAAATGAGTCTGTTTCAAATTTTTTTTAAAATTGTGGGCATTTCAGTATGCATTTAGTGAATGAGCACGTTTCAAAACAATTTCTCGTCATTTTAGTGTATGGATTCACTCTAAAATCGTACGTGAAAACATGTATCAAAAAAGAGGCACAGGAAAGCTGAAACATTTAGTTTAAGTGTTGAGCATTTAGATGTGATGTCAAAGTTCTTAAAAACCACTCCTCCCCCTCGTAACACATCTAAACAAATATGTGCCTCCTCTTCCCTCACCCTAGGTGTCTGACGTCATTTGTGGACGGCAACTTATGTTATCTAATACTAATATTCGGATGAATAAAAAATTTTGTGTAAAAAATATCATGCCATGCATTATCGTCAAATATTATTAACCAAGTACCAAAAATTTTTAGTTAAAAAAAATATTTACTTTTTAACAAATTATTGCTTCATTATTATTTTGTACAAATATTATTGCTTTGTAGTTTTAAGTGGAGTGCCGTCTTCGCAGAAACTTAGCATTGACATATTACGTTGTTCCAGGATATGTCAATGTAACACATATCACAAAAATACACCCCCACAGTTTTTTAAAAATTTAAATAAATATCATTTTTATATGATTATTTTTTTTATCATAATTTTATGATAAATATTTTTTAATTTAAATTATTTACCCCGGCGAGTGCCGCCTTCGCAGCTCAGCTGGTTGAGCCAAATTATCCAATTGGGCAACACAAAAAATAATAACTTTTAAGAAAGAAGATTTCTCCATTGGCATGCAACAATGGCGCCGTAAATCACAGAAGATGCATGAAATATACAATTTTTTATTTCGTATAAATTATAAAATAGTAGTTTAATTTGAACAAAAATATAATATTTTAATGTTAAAATATATTTCATAGTAAGTTTAGTTGATTTTTTGGTTTTAAACTACTCAAAAAATAAATTGCGCTGAAATAAGAAATTACCCAGGAAAGGTTCTGGCCCCAGTGAAAACATTGTTTTTTATAATTTTTAAAAATGTCTGTTTGTGCTCGTTCTTTTACCCCTTTATTGCCAACATGGCTGACCCTCGCTAGGGTCGGCCAATCACAGTTTATGGTTGGCAAGCTAATGTGGTAAAGGGTGGTGGGCAGGTAGGTAACCACAGTGCGAATGTCTCGAAACCAACAATGAGTCGGCAGTTCCCCCCCCCCAACCGATGTTCACTCGCGTTGTTTTGATTTCTTCGTGCTGTAGTTTGTGTCCGTTCTTTCTCCACTTTCTTTGCACTCTCCATCATGGAGTCCATGAGCAAGTCTGCGGTCTATGCTACACCAAGTTTTTGACTATAAATCCTTTATGTACGAGACATAACTAAAAGAATGTTCATTATAATACGCAGCGCAAGACCATCCAAAAATACAAAATTGCAGTTGTGTCGTAAAACATGTTTAATATAATGCACACCGATCAGGAATATGTTTATAAAAATTATTGTCAATAAAATAAACACCTTATTGCGCGACAGAAAGGTTGTTCAATATAATATGCACTGCGACACTCTATCTCAAAAAATAAAATGATACATAGGAATAAATAAAATAATCTAAAAAATCAATAATTTAATTACTGTACATGCGATCAATCTGAAATTTTGATACATTGTTTTTATCATCGGTACGAAACTTCCTGAAAAATTTCAGCTCGCTACCTTACAAGAAAGTGGGTTAAAAATCGATCCAAAGTTTTGGCGACAAGCAAGGGCGCAAGCAAGCAACCAGACACCACGAGTTAATATAAAGGATTTAAAAATTTAAAACCTCCAGATATTTTTATGATGCAATATGATACTAAGAAAAAAAATAATGTTTTTGAAATTTCTTAAAAAATTTAATGAAGGTTTAGAAAAATGGGTTCCATTGTATGTATGTGTGTGTGTATATATATGTGTGTGTATATACAGTCGAAACCGGTTAAGTCGACGGCGTTGGGGTATGAAAAATGGCATCGAGATAACCGATGATCGAGTTAAAATGAAAACCAATATGGCGGCAAAATATTAACATGCGCTTGAAATTTCTTTATATACGTGTTGTGCGTTAATTAGTGATGGGACGATTAATCAGAATCGTATTGGAATATAAGAAATATAAATATAATGTTAAATTATGTGATATATTATATTATGCGAAATGGAACGTCCTTGCGAGTATGATTTATGTAAATGAATTAGTGACTCGGCTCTGACTGAGACTGAGGCTCTAGTTCTAGTTCATTTGCTCGTTCATTCTTGAACGTTATTATTTCATGCTATTTACTACTAATACTAATGATGTAATTATAATTGAAGTCATAATCTTAGTGTAAGTTTATTACTAATAAATACCAAGGCATTTATTTGTATAAGGACCAAGGAAAACAATCAATATTCAAATAAATATATTTGTAGGTACTTCAGCTAGTCGTTCGCGCATCGTTCTGCGCATTTCGAAAAAAAGTCGCAAATATTTTTTCAATTTGTTAATAATTGACTACCATTACGATAGGACTAGTATTTACCGTAGTTACGACTATCGAACGACCGCTTACACTCATCTTTAAAAATGTTTAGGCTTATTTATTTAAGTTTTAAGTCTTCGGAATTTAAATAATTTATTCAGCTGCAACTTCAATAAGCCCAGTAATAGATTTGTACCCCGGAGTTCGTTTTTGTTGTGTTAGCGACGGTGACTTCAAATCGCTTTCCTCCCTATTCCGGTATCTAAATAATATACACGTCATCACTTTTAGTCTACTTCGCCTACCGCTAAGGAATGCTTTTTAAATTTTTTTTAAAATTTGCTTGGTTGTCGAGGCACTGTACGGTCAAAGGTCACGGCTATTACTACAGCGCTATAAGTGAACTCAAAGGGACGGGGGGGGGGACAAGTTACGGAGTTTTCTAGTTAATGATAATGAGGGGGGGGGGAGGCTAGACAGGTCTTTGATGTTTATATAAAAGGAAGCCTCTTGCTTTGACATACCAATACAAGACCGCGAGAAGAGACACCTTCCCTCCCCTCCCCCACTGTTATACATCTACAGTGGGTTGGGGGGAAGGAACATTTTTCTTTTTAAATTGAGTCAGATCATGCCTTGGTAAATGGCCAAGGGGGGGGATCGTCGTGTGCGCGGCGAAATTCAATAATTCTGGCAAGTTGACGAGTGAAACATAATATGGTATTAAAATGAATTCCATCTTATTATGACTGTTTACTACGTTTTATCAGGACTTAGTCGGTATATTAGCTTATTACTTATTACCCGGAGTTAATTTTTTGTTGTGTTACGGCAGAATACCAGAGCCAATACGCGAGCGAACATGACATCAAAATCAAAGCGTTTTCTTAATAAAAATAATATTCTGGTCTATAAATATAAAAATACACGTCATCAATGTTTGTGGAGTTCGCTAGTGACTGATTTTTTAAAAAAATGTATTCGCTTAGTTACGAAGCATAGTACCAGAAGTAACAGTGCTGAGCAAGCGGGCTGTGACGTCACCAGCAGACCCTGGTGAGGCAGAAAATTGGTCCCTTCCCTTGGTTATAAAAAAATCATAGCTAACATTTTCAAAAGCTGGCGGTTGGTCATGGGGATCGAGATAACCAACATTAAGTGGCAAATTTGATCCTTTTTTGTGCTCGTGTTATGAGGTTTCAGCGACTTTAAAAAATCGAATTAAATGACGAGAAAATGCTAAGACAAAGAGATAATTTGGCGGTTCCAATAAAAAACGTCGACATAATGGGGTGGGCGAGTTAACCGAGCTCGAGTTAAGTGGGTTCGACTGTTATATGTGTGTGTATATAGATATGTACATTTGTATATATTTTCTGTCTCTGAGTCAGACTCCATTACTGCTATTAGCTTAATACGCTTTTCATTTATTTTGATAAGTAGGCGAAGTGTTAGAACCATGGTAGGCTAACTTAATGAATATTTTGAACATTCTCCTCGGTCAATAGTTTAAGACCAAAATGTTTGTGTAATCGTCAGGAAATTTATTATTTGGGACCGGCAGCTATTTATTATTATTATTTTTTTACTTTTTGACTTCCAATAATTTGTAAGTGATGGGTCGATTAATCGTTAAAATTTTTTGAACAATTAATCGAGAAATTAATAGTTAATTTCTGCAGCCCTAATATATATTATATATATATATATGTGTGTGTGTATTATATGTGTGTATATATATATATGTATGATATGTATATTTGTAATTAACATTTCAAGCCATACATTTTAAGTCATATATATAACATGTTTCAAATATTTTTAAAGGCCAAAAGCTTTTCGTTACCTTAATGAAGATGCAAGAAACCGTATACGTGCATTGAAGCCTGGTGACAAAATTCATGGCTACACTGTTGAGAAAGTAAGTGTAAAGCAGCAGCAGCATTTTATTAATTTAACAGACACATTTTAAAATGATTTAATTAAGAAAAGTCAGAACTTAGGTTACAGTATAAAAATTTATTTATTTTGGTCCTCTTTTTTTTTGTAACGACAATTATACAAGTTATTCACATTTACAAAGCAAGTTTAATAAAAGAAATGAGTTATATACATTTGGTATAATTAAGTTTATAAAGATTGCTTTATATGTCAATAAATATTGGGCTAATTTGATAAATATGTAATGACTGAAATAAATATGGAGATATTGCTGAGAAAAAATTATGGTAATTTCAATTAACTTATGGTTGCTACAAGGGGTCTACGGATATATTGGTGGCCGATATATCGGCACCGATATCAGGATATTGGCAATATTGGTATCGGTAGCATGTAAAGGTCCCGATATTGACATCACCGATATTTCATAATAAGTGTCATTTTGACAAAACAATTTCAGAAGAAGAAAAAAATTCATTTAGATTTATAAATTAATATCTCAACAAATTAATAAATTGATCCCGATACCGGTATTGAAAGAACCAAAATAGTTCTAGTATTAATATGTACAGCCACGATACAGCGCGCCATGTTCATGATATTGTTTAGGTATGTACATGAAGAAATTTCAAGCGCATGTTAATATTTTGCCGCCATATTGGTTTTTGTTTAACTTGATCATCAGTTATCTCGACGCCATTTTTCATACCCCAAGGCCGTCAACTTAATCGGTTTCGACTGTATTACTATTGCTTTGTTCTCATTGTTTCATTCATAAAAGGTGGCAGTGTGCAAAAGCCATTTAACTATTGGTTGTAATTAATTATGAGCCGAAATTGAAAGTTCCTAATTTTATTTGTACATTTTTATTTTTGTTACCTATATTCTATATGAGCGGCTGGATAGAGAAGTCAGTAGTGCGCTCGCCTCACAAAGCTGAGGGGCGTGGGATCGAGCCCACGCAAAGCCACAGTATAAATGATACGCTAAGAAAATCCTCCACTGACACTTGGAAGGGAATTGGGGCTCCCACCAGGTATAAACAAGCCCTGAGTAAGCTAGGGATCCCCTACGATTTCGGGTTATGGGACTTACTTACTTATATTCTATATACAACTTGTATATAAAAATCAAAGTATGTATTAATGTCCTTTATAACTGACTAAACCATTCATCCGATCGCCATGAAACTTTTGGAGACTATTGAGTATGCTCCCGTGATGGTTACTGGTAACTTTTTTTTCAAAATTTATCACTAATGGGGCGCCGGGGGCCCATAATGTCATTTTAAAAATTATATGAGCTATATAAAAATTAGTGTAAGCGTTAGCAATTAGGGTAAATTGATGGATCTTAACCAAACTTTGAATATAAAAACTTGGTAGTCAATATTTAAATACTATAGGGCACGAATGTCATAATGTCCATTTCTTCGGGGCTGGGGGCCCAAAATGTCTTTTTCATAAAAGTTTAAGATTTTAATTCCCATTCAATTTAATAAAGATCATGATAAATATATCCACTATGAATTTGAGTGAAATAAACAGGTTTTTTGAAATTGACATCCTGCACTAAATGGGCACTAAATTTCGTTTTTTTGCTTAAATGAGCTATATAAAAATTAGTTTATGGGTTAGCTACTGAGTGAATGAATGGATCTTAACCAAACTTTGTATATAAAAACTTGGTAGCCCATATTAAAATAACAAAGGGCACTGCACTTCTAATATGATGAAACTGAATTTAAATGAACAGGTTTTCAAAATGTACATCTTGAACCGAATGGGCCTGGGGCCCCTTAATTTATTTTTTCCTTATATTAGCTATATAAAAATTAGTTTAAGTGTTAGATAATAAGAAAATAACCGGATTTTGACCATACTTGGTATAGAAAAACTTAAGAGCCTATATTAACTTACTATATGGCACTGAACTCCTAATGTCCATTTCCTTGGGGCTGGGGGCCCTAAATGTGTTTTTTTACTAAACTTTTAATATTGTATTCCCCATTCAATTTTACACGATATTGAGAAATATAGATAAATATATTTATATATTTGTTATGAAATGAATTTGATTGAAATGAACAGATTTTAGAATTTCATATGTTAAACTGATAGGCTCGGTGACCCTAAATGTAATTTCTTTTTTATCTATATGTATTCCTTTTTACTGAGATCATTTACTGCTAGTTCTTAATAAAAAAATGTTCTGATGTGTTATATTATCCCGATTATTACGGAATTAACTTATTTTATCTATTAAAAAAATATGCGATTCATTTTCATGCATTGTTTACAAGAAAAAGAAAGAAACAGGAAGCAAAATGACTTAGAAGAATGAACACGAAATACAGAAGACCGTAATCGACACACTTATAATTCAATGGAAGTTGTACGATTTGTTTCTTAATTTACGTTTTTTCTTAATAAACCAGTAGCCTAACATATAAAATATGAATAATTAAGAGTTATAAATTTAAGAATGACGTCATCAAATATGACCACTGTTTTTTTTTCCCTAAAAAATACTCATATTGGCAAAAAAAAGATTGGTTATTTTGGTATCGGCAAAATGCATATCGGTAGACCCCTAGTTGCTACTTTATATTTCTTTTTAGCATATCTGCAGTTAAATATACTGCTTATAACATTAATGAGCAGATAAGCAAAATGAAATTTCATTTCAAGATTTTTATAAGGGCATCACTATCAATGCATTAGGAAACTGAGAGGTTAAATACTAGAAATATTTGTGGTCTATTTCCATTCATTGCTTATTATTATTACATTTTTAGGTGGAAGAAGTGCCAGACTTCTTTATAACTGCAGTCATGCTACGACACGACAAGACTGGTGCCCAGCACCTTCATGCTGCCAGAGATGACGATAACAACACTTTTAGGTAAATAGTCATGTGAGGTATTTAAGTAGATTATCACGCTGTCTTTTTATATATTTAGATTAATTGTCATGAGGCATATTTATAATTGGTTATTTTGTATAAAGTAAAAAAAAATATATCACACTTTAGATTGCAGCATGTTTCTTTATTTAAATTAATAACCCAAGATTTCTCCACAATAACCAAAGATTTCTCCATAAAGATTTCTCTACAAGTTCTTTTTTTTTCAGTGTAACTTTCAGAACCACCCCTAGAGACAACACTGGAGTACCACACATACTTGAGCACACAGTGCTTTGTGGTTCTGATAAGTTTCCTATACGAGACCCTTTCTTTAAAATGCTAAGCAGATCCATGGCTACGTTTATGAATGCCCTCACTGGTAATTGGAACGAATGTTTGTTAACAATATTTTGTTTGACTTGACATTTTTTTGTCTATTTCACATGTTTTAAAGCCAATTGTATCCAAACTTTCCAATATCCTAAGCATGTGAAATTTTGCAGACATCAATAACCATTGTTGCTTGGCGTGTTGTTAAATTATTATCTTTGAATTTTTTTACAAAGACGAAGCATGTCAAATGAAATTTTCATTTGTACGGAAAATGAATGTCCCTATATTGACTTAAACCAGGATTCCTACAGCCTCCTTGCAATCCATGACGTGCTGAAAATCTCATAGAATTTGAGAGATAAAAATCTTTGAAAATGCTTATATAATACAAAAAATGTTCCAGAAGTGCCCTGGAATTTGATATTTTACTGAGCATGGGTGAAAAAATTTGTTGCCTACATTGGCTACATTTTTTTTTCTTTCTCTAGGATTTCAGTTTTTGAAGCAAATGCCTTAAGATCTTGTCCTAGACTTTTTAATTTTATCCTAGAAAATGTATGGTATTTGATTTTAGATTTGAAGCAAGAACACTGTTTAGCATATTTATTGCATCACACTTATTGGCATGTTATACTACTTTATATTGTGTCTTGTGAAAAAAGTTGAAAAATACTTTTTTTAAATTTTAGTTGAGATAATGTACCTGATTTCATTCTATCTGGGGGAATTAGATTAATTTCATATAACATAAATGACACTCAATTTAGATAAGCATTATATTAAATTGCAAATTGGAGTTAAACATTTTTAAATGACCTTATTCTTTCTTTTTAATATTATTAAAAAAATTAATTTCAGTATAGGTTTTACTTTGAAAATTATTCTACAAGGCTCCACATGGTATACTGCCTTCCTCAACCATTGTCAATAATAATTTTGAATTGTGCCAAATTTTATTTAAAATATTTCCATTTTCTTTAGCTTATGACTGGACCATGTATCCGTTTCTCAAGTCAAAATGAACAAGATTTCAAGAATTTGTTGTCAGTTTACTTGGATGCTGTCTTCAATCCCTTGATTAGAGAGTTGGATTTCTGGTAGGAACATTTATAATATTTATTTTTAACAATACTAAATTTAAAAAGTAATTTTACATGTAAAAATTTTTTTTTACAATAACCAGTGAAGATTGTCATAATACATAATTTTTGTTTTTCATATTGTCAGATATTAAACTTTTTTCCCCCTTCATTTTGATCTGGCTTAACTATTGTCTAAAAACATTTTTTCACTGCACGATTTGTTTGTTTTATATGATGCAAGTCATTGTCATCCATATGTTGAAATTGTAAAATATTTTCAGAAGAGGCTAATTATTTCAGTGACTGATAAAAATGGCTTAAGAAATTTGCTTACTTGTTAAAATGAGTTTTTCGAAAAGCTTCTTAGCTGAGACAAAATTTTATGTTTATTCTTAAGTTTGAAAAGTACAAACTTAGAACAACCAAGTTTGTTACTACTACATTTGTAGAATTTAAATTTTTTATGATTAAATTAAGTTAAGTAATTTAAAAATAAAATTAACCTAAGGAATGACAACTACCATACATGAGCTAATAGCTAATTATTAAGTCTGTTTTTTTTAAAATTAATAATTTTATGACAATTACCATACATGAGCTAATTGCTAATTATTAAGTATGCTTTTTAATTAACAATTTTTAAACAACCACTACCATACATAGTTTAATAGCAAATTATAAAATTTTATTCTTTAACATGTGAACAAGAATGCTGATCTTGGTCTTTTGGGTTTTATTTATTTCATGTTTTCTTGGTTAGTCAAGAGGGCTGGAGACTGGAACACACTGATCCCAATGATACATCAACTCCTATTATTATGAAAGGTGTTGTCTACAATGAAATGAAAGGAGTTTTTGTAAGTATTACTTTATGATACATCACCTCCTATCATTATGAAAGGTGTTGTCTATAATGAAATGAAACGAGTTTTTGTCAGTGCTGCTTTTTTAAATCTAATTTAGCCATTTAACAAATGTTAAAGATTTGTCATGTGTATTTGGAAAATGTCCAGTTGTCAAATATTTAGTTGATTTTAAGCTTTTCTTAGATTACGCTGTCTAATAATGCAGGAAATATGATTGCACATATATTATGTGTATACATATTGAAATGAATATTATGACATATTTTTTTATTCCATTGAACAGTCCAACTCTCAAAGTATTTACTCTCAAAAAGCACTGAACTGCTTACTACCAAGTCACACATATGGCGTCGTGTCAGGGGGAGATCCTGAACACATTCCAGAGCTCACTTACCAACAACTGAAAGATTTCCATGCCAGGCATTATCACCCTAGCAATGCCAAGTGAGTAGAGTGGAGCCTCAATCAATACTGTAGAGCCTCAATCAATACTGTAGAGCCTCAATCAATACTGTAGAGCCTCAATCAATACTGTAGAGCCTCAATCAATACTGTAGAGCCTCAATCAATACTGTAGAGCCTCAAATTCTTAAGTAACTCTGGCCATTAATTCCAGAGTAGTGGTGTTGTGTTTTTGTAAGGTTCTGGCACCCGTTTGCTTTTGGTTAATTTTGTTAAAGAAAGAAGACAGAAGTGAATTTAATGGCTGGAAAGGAGACAAGGATTTAACAAAAATATATAATTTTCAATTGCTTTAGGTTTTTTACTTATGGCAACCTTCCTGTGGAGAATCTCTTGGAATTCATCAACCAAAGTCTTGATAAATATGCAAAAATTACTCCAAGCACAGATGTGCCTAAAGAACTAAGGTGGCCTGAACCGGTGAGCTTTTTGTTTTACTTTAATTCAACAATACTCTGATTATGGGTGGTAAAAATTGCCCATCTGTATAAAAATAAATTAATTTATAAATGTCTTGAATTTTATTCTTATTTATAATCTCAGTTCTCAACATGCTATATTATTCTGTTTCAGATATTGGCAATTTTTTTCTTTTCCACATCCTTTTCAAAATCAAGTCTCACTGATAATAGATTGTTAATATATTTTTGTTTTATTAAAAAAACTTGATTAAAATTTTTGATTGTGGTAGATGTGACAATTTTAAATTATGTTCAAAGTGTGTTATCTTAATCTAAAAATATGCTTTTTAGACCATGTGAATAATTTAAATTAATCTTTTAAAAAAAAAGTTTTTCAAATGAAGGATTAAAGTGATTTAGCTCTCGTTTAATAATAAAGATAATCCACTTTTGTCACCAGCAAACCAAGACCATTTTCTGTCCGCCTGACCCAATGGCTGCTGATCCACTGAAGCAAACAACCATCTCAGTCAACTATCTTTTATCCGAGTGAGATTTACTCATGTTCAGAAAATAGTTGTGTGCGTTTATCAAATCAGATGCATAATGCATATGGCATATCAATTTAGAAATTTTACATTTTTGCTGTCATTTCCGTTGTATAAAATCCATATAGATTCTAGTCAAATGCCATTTTTCAGCATATGCTTGTTTTAAAAAATACTAAATGATCCTTTCTTGTTATGATTCTCACAGTATTACTGACATTTATGAGAACTTTGTGGCCAGTGTTGTGGGGTACTTACTGACAAATGGAGAGACCTCACCATTTTACAGAGCTTTGTTGGAACCAAATATAGGCAGTGACTATGCTCCAACGACAGGGTAGGCAATTTATGGCTATAACAAGGCGATTGTAAAAACTTTATGGCTATAATAATGCAATAGTAAAAACTTTATGGCTGTAACAAGGTGATTGGGAACGGATCAGAAACGAGTCCTTGTTGTTTTTTTTTGAAATTTAAAAAAAAATTTTGCTTTACCCAGCATAAACTAATTTTGAATGAATTTTGTTTTAAACAAAATAACATGAGTTTGCTCTGAATGAGTATCCTTGGGTTGGATCTTGAATTCTCTTCATTTGATAATAAGGGGTTTTTCCTATATTTATATTTACCATTTCCCCAGGGCATTTTTATTTGTTTTGTTTTATTGCAAGGGAAAATATAAAGCTAAGATTTCTAATTGTTTCTGAGATTTCAAATTTAAATAAACTTTAAAGAATTTAAAAATGAGGCACATCCATTTCGGCTGGCTTTAAATATCCAATCTGAAAAATACAGAACAAGGGTAGCTCTTTCTTGATACCAAATAAGTTGTCACTTCAACAGACATTCATTCGATTTGATTACAAAAATATTGAGTTTGAACTTTCATTGTGTGCCCACATCCATTTTTCTAATGTTTGATATCTGCTTATCTGTAATTTTTTGTTTGTTAAACATGTGTAACATCATTAAAACCTAAAGTAAGCAATCAAAAGAAGAATAAATTGAATCATTTCAGATTTTAGAAATAGATAGTAGATTATGAGAAATTATCCTTACCAGACCTAAAATGGTTATGAAGACAATCGAATGTTTGCAATTAAAATGATTTTTTGATACCAATACAGAGCTTTTTTTATTATTTCTATTGTAAGAAAGTTATCTTGTCTTTTATTTCTGGATTCACCTTAAGTTGATGAAAAGTACTCAGATTTCCAATGTCAATTACATTTGCGCAAAATTTAAAGGTTAAAATTTTTTTCTTAGGTACCATGCTGACACGAAAGAGGCCATATTTTCTGTGGGACTCCTGAACATCAAAAAAGATGATGTTGACCAGGTGCTGAAAATCATTGAAGAAACTATTGACAAAGTCATCAAGTGAGTAAGATGAGTAGAAACTGTTGACAAAGTCATCAAGTGAGTAAGATGAGTAGAAACTGTTGACAAAGTCTTCGTGTGAGTAAGATGAGTAATTAGTTGCTAGGGTCATCTATGGTTACTAGCCAATGGCCATGTCAGCTGGTTTATTGCTTTAAAATGTTTATTTATAAGGCATGAATGTTGAACAGATATGTTGCTAATTTTTTTACAGGGAGGGTTTTGAACAGAAACGTATTGATGCCCTACTACACAGGATTGAACTGAGTCAGAAACATGAATCTTCTAACTTTGGATTTCATTTGGCAGTGGTTAGTCTTGTATTTAGTACAACTTTTATGCAGTGGATTAAATGTTATTTTAGCTATACTATTTTGCAGTGTAATTAAATGAATTTACATTATCTGAGAAGAAAATGTATCACTGGGTCTCGATAATAATTCCATCTAGCAAGTAAATCTTGTATCCATTTATTGCCTTTGACCTATTCTATATTCAATGAATATTCACTAATATATTGTGACCTGAACTATATTCATTAAACAAAAATATATATTATGACTTATACATTTAACATTCACAAAATATATTTTAAAACATGTTGATTGAATATTTTCTGCACAAACAAAACTTTTTCATAATTTAAATATTTTTTAAAGTAAAAAATTATGCAAAATTTTATTGCAAAAGAATTGCTGTAAAATAAGTAGATCTAATAATTATGCATAAAAGAAGAGTCTGTAACAGATAAAAATAAGATAATAATAATTAAAATGCAAAATATGTTAATTTGAAATTAAAGTAAAGGTGCACCCGTTGTATAGTTTTTTCCCTCTCATATAGTAAATGTTAATTTTGTTTATGTAAAACACCAGGGCCTTGCGAGTGTGTGGAATCACGATGGAGATCCATTGCAGTCCATTCAGATTGGAAAGATTGTAACCAAATTTAGGGATGACCTGAAAAAGAACCCAAAGTTTTTGCAGGATAAAGTTAATCAATATTTGAAGGTTGGTGTGATTTATTATATTCATTCAATGAAATTGTTTTAAAATAATATGTTCTTGGTTACTTAAAGAAGACAAGCTAAAAGATTTTCACTTCAATTGAAAAAAGTGTAGTTACATTTCAATGTTGGTTAGTGAAAAGTTTTTGTTGTCATTGTATTATTTTTAGATGTATTCAGATTTAATCCTCAGAACTTTTAGGTACCATAAGTGTTCTTGAAATAATCTTACATTTAACAATCATCCCATAAGTAAATACATTAAATAACTTTCATCATATAGCTTGAACAACACAAAATCTCTAATTGTAACAATGTAAATAACAAAACTTTTCTAGTGATTGATTATGTGGATTGTTCTCAGTCAAATAAACTGTATGCTAATCAACCTTTATGACACAGAACTGCATTGAAGGAAAACTCCTCATTTTGTTAACTGGATTTTAATTTTCTGTGCCCCAGGACAACACACACAAGCTTGTGCTAACCATGCATCCAGATGAGAATTACATAACCAACAAGGAAAGTGCTGAGAAAGAAAGATTGGAGAAGCTTGTGTCTGGTCTTGATGAGCAAGCCAAAGTCCAGGTTCAAAATAGAGGTAAAAGTAAATTGAGCTGATGTAAGGCTGTAATGTAGTCAAAGTTCTGCCATAAAACTAAGGCTGTTGTTTTTCTTTTCAACCATTCTTATTGTATGTTTCACCCTTTCCAAAGCTCTTTAACCGACCTGAGTTGATTGTGTTGCAGGTAAACAGTTACTGGAGCTACAAAACAGCACTGAGGACCTGTCTTGCCTTCCATCTTTGAAAGTCAGTGACCTGGACAAGAAAATTAAACCAGAACCAATTGAGATCAAAGAAGCGGGTAATGATTATCATTTTTAAAACCAACAAGTTTTTTAATTTTTTTATTTCATGTCTTACATTTTGTTGATGTTTATCTTATAAACCATAAAAGTACTAAAATGATGCTGTGTCAACTTATTTTTATTAATTGTGAAATTCATCTCTAAACTATACAAAATTAATTTTTTAAAAATAAATCCAAAAACAGACTAATTTATAGATATTGGAGTAAATTAGAAAATAAATATATTTTGAATCCTGTGTGCTATACTTTAAACAGTGAGTACATTAGTGCAACTCTTAATCTTTCATCTCACACTGACTGTTGATACAGTGTTCTCATCTAAATATTAAACATATTGAACCTTCTATCAGTTGGTTTTAGTTGAAATAACATATTTTTTAAAAAGTCTCATTGGTGTCATATACATTTCTTTTTTTTAAAAAAGCAACATATGTTCCCTTCTCGTACCAAACTAATTTTTTGTAACCTCTCAGTACCGGAAATTATTTTGCTAAAAAAAACCATATGTTCTCTTCTCGTACCGAACTAATTTTTTGCAACCCTTTAGTACAAAAATTATTTTGCTAATTATTCCCCAAGGCCCAGACATTATTTTGGAATGAGTGAAAATCATAGTATAGAAACTATTCTAAATGTATTATAGAAATGAAGTTGATAATAAAAAAACATGAAGCTATTATTTATGAACATGAAGTCGATGACAAAAGACAATAATATAAAATATATAATTTATTTTAAATAAAAACATGATTATAACATTAAAAAAAGTTTAATGCAATGAAAATATAATAGGTTTCATTGAGTGTGAGTAAGTCACCATTAACAACATGGCTAGGAAACAATAAAACAGATCAGAACCAAAAAAATCAGTTATTGGTTAATTTTCATAATTTAAAGAGCAAAATAAAATTTGTTTATTCCCCTGATGGTTAAACATTCTGCCCGAGACTACGGTGAAAGGTCAAATCCTCATTTTTCTTTATGTATGTTTATCTTTTCCATAAAGAAATAATTCAAAAAAATTAGGCATTTTAAGCATAGTCAATTTCTGAATTCTTAAAGTAGTTTTTTTCAGAATATCTCTTAAGATTTTTGTAACTTAATTCCAAAAGAATAGAAAAAAGATGAGAGCGCATGAACAATTTTGTATGTGAAGTAAATCTTATATGTTACAGCTATTCCCCTTCTCTGAAACTTCTGATTCACATTAAAACAATTTTTTAGTAGACTAGCAGCCAATGGTTATTTATCATGATAGTAGACTAGCAGCCAATGGTTATCTACGTTTTTATTTTATTAGACTAGAAGCCAATGGTTATTAATCATGGCATTTAAATTTATTTTAACATTGAAAGTTTTTTATTAACTAAAATAGTTCACAGAAATTTCATTTTATATATCATTTTTGCTTTTGATATTACCAGATATTATAACAAAAATAAGTCCTTTTAAACAAATTAAAATTAGGCTTTAAAAAAAAATTACATTGATGTGTATGTAAACAGTCATCAAAGGTATATTAGCCTTTATTTACAATTTAGTCAATAAATCAAATGCTCCATTAACCTAAAGATGTTTACTTCACCACTAAATGCATTGTTTGTTTGTGGATAAAGACAAACTGAAAATTTGGTTTACATCTATAACGCTGGTCGCCTACTACAGTGCTTCTCAAAGTGGTGGTCCGCAGACCGGTGCCGGTCGGTGGGCCATCCGCCGCCGGCCCGCAGAAGTTATCAAAAAAGGACAGTAAAAAAATGTCAGTGCAGGGAAAATAGTGCACCGGTCGCTGGTGCCATGGAAAAAATTCCTGCCTGTCCGCAAAACTAAAAAGTTTGATAAGCACTGGCCTACTAGATATCAGGCTCATTACTTAAGTTACACATTTTTTTACATTTTCTATAAAAAAAAATACATATTTCTTTTGTCAGGCTGGTCATTCATACAAACATGTGTACAGCCCACAAATGGAGTAACCTACCTCAGAATGGCGTCAAACCTAGAGGGACTTTCAGAGGACCTCATGCCCTTTGTACCACTGTTTTGTGAAGTGATAACAAGGTAAATCCTTCACAATTATTGTTCAAATGTTTTACAATAGGTTAGAGGAAAAAAATTTTTTTAACTGATTTGAGTCATTTATCTTAATTTGCAAATAAACATAAATATTTATTTTTAAAAAATTTCTTATCGGGGCAACCATTTAGACATACTCAGATTTTTGAGGACTACAATTTTCCAAATTGAATTTGGATCTAGTCAAACATAAAAAGAACACAAAAAAACAACTAAACAAACCCAACCTATGTCCATGTGCTTACAAAATCAGATTTATATATGAATTTGAATGATTTTACACTCACTCGTTCAGTTATTCAAAAGTTATGTTTTGTTTTTGGCTAATTGATATTTTTATGTCAAAGCAAAAATATGTTTTGAAAAAAATAAATATTTTTTGTTATTTGAAGAAGGTTCACACCACATCATTTTTAACCTTTTCAGTATTGGTGCAGGAGGACATGATTACTTATGGGTGTCCCAGCAACAAGAGTTATACACAGGGGGTCTGAGTGCTACCCCCTTGGTTGTGCCACATCACACCGAAGCGGGCCGTGTACAGCGAGCTGTTCTCTTTTCGTCGTATGCCCTAGAGAAAAACTTTATTAAAATGTTGGATCTATGGACCCTTATCATTAACAGGTAAAAGCTGAACTTGGTGTCAATGTAGTGTGACCTGTGCCCACTTTGTAACCAAACATTCATTTTATATGACACAAAGCAAATGGGTGCATCATTTTGCAAGCTAAAAGATAATATTTAAAAAAATCATATTTTGGTTGCAATTAAAGTTTAATATCATTGATCATTCAATGCTTATTTTACAATTGAAATTTGCATTATAATCTAATTTTCAAAGCATTTACAATCCATTCTTTCTGCATATGAAGAACTTATTTTACCAATTAGTTTCTCCTGTCTCTAATTTAATTTTCTATAAATGATTTTTCACATATTTTTAAAACCATTTTATCAAGCTCTAAATCTCTATTTCTTATAATGATTAACGTAGCTTATGTGTATTGTACTGTCATTTATGTATGTGGTTATTATGATAAAAAGATTTATTTAAATTATTATATGTATGTTATTATCTCCATGTAAAGCGCTGTGAGCCCTGCTCCTTGCTGTGATACAGCGCTATAAAAATTATCAATTTATTATCATTATTATTATTATTCACCATAATCATGGCCTCTCTAATTATTCACCATAATCGTGGCCTCTCTAATCTCTATAATCAATGCCTCTCTAATCTCTTTTCACCATAATCATGGCCTATTCCCAATATCTTAATACCTGCTCTGCATTTTAAATTATCAATTCTGAGTTCAATTTTATAAGTTATTTTAAACTACAATTTAAGATAATCTCCAATGATGCTTAGCGACATGAATGAACGTTAAACAGAAGGATTTTAAAATTTATATATTAAGTTATTACTAATTCTAGAAATAGAAATACAGAAAAGATTTGTTACAAAAAAATCCTTACAGTTAGAAGTTTAAAAAACAGCTTAATTTACTTTCTGTTGTAGCCCTGATTTCTGTTTTCTTTCTGATGCAGCCCCTATAAGCACAAACTTTTAATGTTCACTTTCTGTTGCAGCCCTGATTTCTCAGACTCCAATAGGCTGTCAACATTGATCAGG
This sequence comes from Ampullaceana balthica, assembly GCA_944989445.1. Taxonomy (NCBI): domain Eukaryota; kingdom Metazoa; phylum Mollusca; class Gastropoda; family Lymnaeidae; genus Ampullaceana; species Ampullaceana balthica. The sequence continues at coordinate 214,010 of CALYLW010000356.1, forward strand.
ATGGCTGCTAGTGATTTGGCCTCCAGTCTCTCTGACAATGGACATCATTATGCCATTACAAGCTCAGCCTCTACATTAGATGTGGTGGGCTCTATTCAAGAAAATTTCTTTGGATTTTCCCAGGTAGTACAGGACAAATTTAGAAATTGTCAACAATTTGCATACCAAAACCGGTGCAGATTTTAATTTTTAGGTCTGTCCAGCTTATTTGAATTGTTGAAATAATTTCCAACTTGATTCCCAGTATGAGTTCTTGAAGTCCTATTATTTTATTAATTAGAGCTAGTGAATCCTTTCCAACAAATGCTACAAAGAGTGAAGATCATTGGTCGAAAATGGTGCTAGAGCAGTGCTTCTCAAACTTTTTAGTATGGCGGACCGGCAGGAATTTTTTTCCATAGCGCTAGGGACCGGTGCCCTATTTTCCCTGCACTGACAATTTTGTTCTGTCCATTTTTGATAACTTTTTGGCGGACCACCACTTTGAGAAGCACTGTGCTAGAGTAAACAAATTTGTATGAACATTAGGGGTTAAGACACTAAACTGTTTAAAAATATGATTTTAGGGGGAAGTATTGATGATGGAATGTGACTGGGAAAATATCTGCAAATGATTGACAAATTCTTTAAGTGAAATTAGTTCACCTGATCTATTACAGAGATCTTAGATAAAACTTCACCTGATCTATAACAGAGATCTTAGATATTAGTTCACCTGATCTATTATAGAGATCTTAGATATTAGTTCACCTGATCTATTACAGAGATCTTAGATATTAGTTCACCTGATCTATAACAGAGATCTTAGATATTAGTTCACCTGATCTATTACAGAGATCTTAGATATTAGTTCACCTGATCTATTACAGAGATATTAGATATTAGTTCACCTGATCTATTATAGAGATCTTAGATATTAGTTCACCTGATCTATAACAGAGATCTTAGATATTAGTTCACCTGATCTATTACAGAGATCTTAGATATTAGTTCACCTGATCTATAACAGAGATCTTAGATATTAGTTCACCTGATCTATTACAGAGATCTTAGATATTAGTTCACCTGATCTATTACAGAGATCTTAGATATTAGTTCACCTGATCTATTACAGAGATTTTAAATATTTGTTCACTTGATCTATTATCAAGATCTTAGATATTATATCACCTGATCTAATATATATATATATATATATATTAGATGTATTTTTAGAGATCTTTGATATTGGTACAACTTTTGAGCGCGGTGGTAACTCCGTCCTAAATTTGATTCCTACACATTTAAAAAAAAATCTTTTTTTCAATTATTTAGTAGCGTTATTATTTTTTGTTAACTTGCCACTAGGTGCAGACAATGAAGAGCGTGGCTGAGAAGGCAGACCTTACTGAAATCATCTACAAATTACAAGCCATTGGTGAAGTAGTCTTGGACAAGTCCTCAATAAGGTGATGAGCCATTAAATTTAACCACTCTATGCTATACCAAACCTCATAATGTGATATGAAATCTAAATACATGTGTCCATGTTACCAGTCTTCAGTTATTGGATTTCTCTACTGTTTCTAATTTTAGCCTCCACTTTAAATCAATCACAACTCAATTTTGAAAATTAAAGTCGCTTGACTCATTCACTAGTGTCCTAGGTTGCACATTAACCCAATTGACTCAATCAGTAATGTCCTAGGTTGCATAGTAACCCATACAATCAGCTGCAGACATGGGCAATGCCAAAGCCATGTACGAAAATATCATAAAGAGCAACTGGCCCTTTGACATCCAAAGTTGCCCCCCTAAAGTCCAAAAGTGGAGAAATTATCCAAGACCAGGCAGGACAGGTAAAACGGTGGGTTGAGCATTATCTGGAACTGTACTCAACAGTTACCACAGTTTTCAGCACTGCTCTAGATGACATCCCCGATATGCCACTTATGGAAGAACTTGATGTCATGCCCACACAGGAAGAGCTGAGCAAAGCAATTGACAGCCTAGCTTGTGGAAAAGCCCCTGGGAATGATGGCATGCCACCAGAAGCTCTAAAGAGTGGCAAGACAGCCTTACTCCAGCCATTGCACGAGCTTCTGTCCCTCTGCTGGGAACAGGGCTATATCCCCCAAGACCTAAAGGATGCAAATATAGTGACACTATATAAAAACAAGGGTGATAGAAGTATCTCACTCCTTAGTATTGTAGGAAAGGCCTTCGCCCGTGTCATACTAACACGTTTACAGAGTCTAGCATCCCGTGTCTATCTAGAATCTCAGTGCGGTTTCCGGGCTGGTCGGTCTACTATAGACATGGTGTTCTCCATACGGCAGCTCCAGGAAAAATGCAGAGAGCAACAGATGCCACTATACATTGCCTTTGTGGACCTTACGAAAGCCTTTGATTTCGTCAGTCGCAACGGGCTATTCCAAATCCTGTTAAAAATCAGCTGTCCCCCACACCTACTCGCCATCATCAGACAGTTCCATGAAAATATGCAGGGCACAGTGTAGTTCGATGGAGCTACACCAGAAGCCTTTCCAGTCAGCAGCGGAGTTAAACAAGGTTGTGTACTCGCACCTACACTGTTCGCAATATTCTTCTCTGTACTGCTTCGATACGCATTCAAGGATAGCAGTGATGGAATCTGGTTACACACCAGAGCTGATGGAGGACTTTTCAACACTGCCTGCCTCCGAGCCAAGACCAAAACGATAGATATCCTAATTCGTGAGCTATGGGAAAGAGGAAGAAAGGTCGCCCACGTCTGGGATTTAAAGATGTCTGCCAAAGGGACATGAAAGTAGCCAGAATAAGCACAAGCTACTGAGAGTGTAAGGCAGAAGACCGCTCTAAGTGGCGCACAGTTGTCAAAGAGTAGGGGTCTACCGATATATCGGCTGGCCGATATATCGGCACCGATATCTGGATATCAGCAATATCGGTATCGGTAGCATGTAAAGGTCCCGATATTGACGTCACCGATATTTCATAAAAAGTGACATTTTGACCCCAAAAAAAAACGGAAACAAAAAAAAACCTATAATTTAGATTTAGAATATCTCGACAAATTAATATATACCAGTATTGAAATAGTCAAAAGAGTCCTAGTATTAAAATGTGCAACCACGATACAGTTTGCCATGTGCTTTGATATTGTTTAGGTATCGGCCGATTTTCGTATACTCAGAAATACTGTGTAAATAGTGCCGATGCCAAGTATACCGTAATATCTCTAATAAATGTATAACATGTAAACATTATGTTCACGTAATTGCTCTAATAGCAAAGATGCACGCAGAATCCCAGATGTCTAAAACATTTCGTTTGGTATGGAATAACAAAATGTACCGTGTGAAGACTTGTTGTCATTGGCAACCATTCAACCTTCAACCTCATTTTCATTCTATTACTATTGCTTTGTTCTCATTGTTTCATTCATAAAGGTGGCCGTGTGCAAAAGCCATTAAACTATTGGTTAGAATTAATAATTATGAGTCAAGGTTGAAGTTTCAAAAGAACTTCGTAATTTTGCTTGTACATTTTTATAAAGGACGGTTCGTTTTGTTATGAGTCCTTTGTAGGTCATGATCTGGAACTTGTAAACACATCGGAAACTTCGTTTCGGGAAAAAAAAATCGGTATTATCGGCAAAACTGGATATCGGTAGACCCCTTAATTATAAAATATAAATAATTACGAGTGATAAATTTAAGAATGGCGTCATCAAATATGACCGCTGTTATTTTTGTCCTAACAAATACTCATATCGGCACTCATATCGGAAGAAAATATCGGTAATATCGGCAAAAATACTTATCGGTAGACCCCTAATATAAAATATAAATAATTAGGAGTGATGAATTTAAGAATGATCGATGTCATCAAATAAGACCGCTGGTTTTTGTCCTAACAAATACCCTATCGGCACTCATATCGGAAAAAAATATCGGTAATATCGGCAAAAATGCGTATCGGTAGTCCCCTAATATTAAAGATAAATAATTACGAGTGATAAATTTAAGAATGAGGTCATCAAATATGACCGCTGGTTTTTGTCCTAACAAATACTCATATCGGCACTCATATCGGCAAAAAAAATATCGGTAATATCGGTATCGGCAATATCGGCAAAAAGGCATATCGGTAGACCCCTATCAAAGAGGGCGTCATAGTAGCCGAGGAGCGAAGGATGGAGGAGGCTACAGACAGAGGAGCTAGGAGAAAAGCCAAAACATTTGGAAGCACAGAACTTGTGTGTAAAAGCTAGGGGTCTACTGATATATCAGCTGGCCGATATATCGGCACCGATATCAGGATATCGGCAACATTGGTATCGGTAGCATGTAAAGGTCCCGATATTGACGCCACCGATATTTCATAATAAGTGATATTTTTACCCAAAAAAACAACAAAAAACAACTATCATTTAGATTTACAATATCTCGACATATTAATATATTGATCCCGATACCGGTATTGAAATAGCCAAAAGAGTCCTAGTATTAATATCTACAGCCACAATACAGTGTGCCATGTGCTATGATATTTTTTAGGTATCGGCCGATTTTAGTATACTCTGAAATACTGTGTAAATAGTGCCGATGCCAAGTATACCGTAATTGCTCTAATAAATGGATAACATGTAAACATTATGTTCACGTAATTGCTCTAATAGCAAAGATGCACGCAGAATCGCAGATGTCTAAAACATTTCGTTTCGTATGGAATAACAAAATGTACCGTGTGCAGACTTTTTGTTATTGGCAACTATTCATCCTTCAAACTCATTTCACTCTATTACTATTGATTTGTTCTCATTGTTTCATTCATGAAAGGTGGCCGTGTGCAAAAGCCATTAAACTATTGGTTAGAATTAATAATTATGAGTCAAAAGTTGAAGTTTCAAAAGGAGTACCTAATTTTGCTTGTACATTTTCATAAAGGACGGTTCGTTTTGTCATAATGAGTCCTATGTAGGTCATGATCTGGAACTTGTAAACACATCAGAAACTTTGTTTCGGAAAATAAATAAATAAATCGTTAATATCGGCATAACTGGATATCGGTAGAGTGTAGACTAAACTGTAGAACCCTAAATTATAAAATATAAATAATTACGAGTGATAAATTTAAGAATGACGTCATCAAATATGACTGCAGTGGTCCTAACAAATACTCATATCGGAAAAAAATATCGGTAATATCGGCAAAAATGCATATCGGTAGACCCCTAAATTATAAAATATAAATAATAACGAGTGATAAATTTAAGACTGACGTCATCAAATAAGATTGCTGGTTTTTGTCCTAACTAATACTCACATCGGCACTCATATCGGAAAAATATATCTGTAATATCGGCAAAAATGCATATCGGTAGACCCCTAATATATCATATAAATAATTAGGAATGATAAATTTAAGAATGACGTCATCAAATAAGACCGCTGGTTTTTGTCCCAACAAATACTCATATCAGATTTCATATAGGAAAAAAAATATTGGTAATATCAGCAAAAATGCATATCGGTAGTCCCCTAATATGAAAGATAAATAATTACGAGCGATAAATTTAAGAATGACGTCATCAAATATGACCGCTGGTTTTTGTCCTAACAAATACTCATATCGGCACTCATATCGGAAAAAAATATATCGTTATTATCGGTATCGGCAATATCTGCAAAAATGCATATCGGTTGACCCCTAATAAAAGCTGGGGTAAAGACTGTCACTCAAGGATAGGACTGCACAGCCACTCGAGGAAATGCAACCCAACTCAACAGTGATGCACCATCGTCTCGCGAGACGGAAGGATACCGATTAACATAGTAACCCAATTGACTCATTCACTAGTGTCCTAGGTTGCACATTAACCCATTTGACTCAATCAGTAATGTCCTAGGTAGCACAGTAACCCAATTGACTCATTCAGTAATCTCCTAGGTTGGATATTAACCAATTTGACTCAAGTTCAACCCTGTGATGGCCAAATAATGCCATGTTACCGCTTTGTTTACATGTTGTTACAAAGAAGGTGGAATTAGTACCAGGGGAGATTGTTATATTTTTATTAAACTTTGTTTATTTTTTTAGGAGTAATTATTCTTTTGAAAAGAGATTTTTATTTTATCACTATGATCATCCGTAGTTAGGAACATGGTTGTAAATGCAAGAATTTAAGAATTCATACAAAAAAAGGTATTAGGAAATAATGTTAGACCATGCATAAAGCATCCTATTTTGAATGCCATTAGATAGATTTTTAAAATTTTGGTATCAAAACCTATCTACAGTTGTTCCACTTTGTCTGAAAAAATACTGGTTTTTCAACTTATGAAATTTCTGAGCATTCAAGATATAATGGGTTAAGTATTGCTAATCATAGAGATATAGCAATATTGTATTTACAGGTTCCCAAACTTGACAACCAACACATTTGAAGTGCACAATCCATATATTATGAATGCTAAAATAAGTTATATTTTCATTGACTCCCCCCTCCTGTTGCTGCTTGTACACTACTTACCCAGTGGCGTAGCTAGGAATTTGGGGGCCCGTGGGGCTTGGCCTCTTTGGGGGGCTTGGCCTCTTTGGGGGGCCCTGCATTTAGACATTTGACATCATGAAATGAGATAATGAACACTCCTTTGGGGGGCCCCTCAAATGGGGGCCCGGGGGGACTTTTGAATTTGGACCCCCTCCCCTAGCTACACCACTGTACTTACCAATTATCGTCTCTGCCTCTACCTGTTTAAACAATTAATATTGAATGGAAAGTGTTAGAGAAGTGTGTGATTACCAATCAACTGCTATTATATATATTATAATTATAGCTACCACCACAAGATGAGTACTTCTGATCTCTCCTTCTTTTCTGTTATATTAGACTTAGAGTGAGAAGAAGGTGACATGTCAAAACAGAAATTAGGTACTGAGTCTTCCTAATATAGCCGGCATGCCTGATATTTGACTGACAAAAAAAACTATTTCAATTTTTATTATAATTAGCATCTTTTTTAAAGACATTTTTCATTTCAGACTTTCTTTAAATGCGACGCCAGCAACTTTGGACAGGTCAGTCCAAGGAATCAAAACTTTCTTAGGTCACCTAAAAGGGGAAGCAGAAATGACCAATATATTTCCCTGAAGTAAGTTGAAATCTTTTATGTAACTTCACAAGTTTGGTGACATCAGTTTGAAACATGAAGTCTTAAAGTAAACAGTTGATTTCCTACTTTTAAATGGCAGATGATTTTACCAAGAAGCTAAATAGCATGAGGATATTATCTCTTGAAATGTTATTATACAAAATTCTTTGTAAAAAGCATTATGAACTGTAAATAAGTATATTTCCAAATTTTTAAAACAATATCTTATAATGATTATCTTTTTTAGCCAAACAATTTTTTTTAACAGGTTGACCAAATCAAAGTGGCCTCACATAAGACCCAATATGAACTTCCCTTCAATGTCAATTACATGGCCAAAAGTTACCCAGGTGTCAGATACACTGAAAAAGATTATACTCCGTAAGTTGAACTTATTTTTAAATAAATAGCCAGTTTGTGACTTCAAATTTTAATAATTAATTTAATACCATTTCATGAGAACATTAGCATGCAGCAAATTTTTAATAATTATTGAAAATAATATCTTACTTTCTTTTTTCCCTACTATTATTTCTATATAATATTAGATTAGTCCAAAAACTCTGTATTGACTTTTTATATATTTTTATATTTCATAAAAATAATTTATTTTCAGATTAACTGTTTTAGCAAACTTGATGACCAGAAAATTTTTACACAGAGAAATTCGGTGAGACATAATACTAATTATAATAGATATAAAAATATGTATTGTTAAAAACTTCAATAAATATTCAGGCTCTACAAGTGCGACATAATAATACATATTGTTAACAACATAAATAAATATCTAGACTCTACAAACTCCAGTAATGATTAATATGCAACAACATAAGATTCTCCAAAAAGTCTTTGCATATAGTAAGATAATTTGTGTGTAAAATATCTACTTACAAAATTAAGATCCAATTAGATTTAAGATTTATTAATTTTCAATTTACTGGGGATTGTAATTATAAATTGTTTTTCTGTCTTCTTTAAAATTATTAAAGTTGTTAAAAAATTAAACAAAACTTTAGGCTTTATAAAAAGAAACTTTTACAGATGTAATAAGAATATAAAACCAAAATGCTACCTCACTTTGGTGAGACCTGTAGTAGGATACGGATCTTATGTATGGGACCCATCAACCAAAGTAAACATTGATAAACTAGAACAAATTCAAAAAAGAGCTGCCAGATTCATTACTAGAGAATATTCAATTAGTTAAATCATTAAACCTTGAAACACTAGATGATAGAAAGACCAAGAGTAAAGTAGTAATAATACATAAGATAATTATTTCTAATTTAGAAATACAACACAAGGATAACTTAATACAACCCTCAGATACACAAAAGGATTAAAACCATTTTTTCTAATTCCGTATGCAAGAACAAACACATACAAATTCTCGTTCTTCCCATCAGGAATTCGTGCGTTGAATGGTTTGCCTGAAGAAACCAGGAAAAACCAACACTTTATCAACATTTAAAACTCTAATAAGAATGCAGGAGTAGACACAGACAATTGATAAGCATAGGACGCAATAATCTTCTTATAGAAGGAGCATCTGTAATAGATAAGATAAGATAAATTACTATATGATTGCTTTTTTAATTATTTTTATCAAGGAATTTGTTTGTGTTTTATCTGCAGAGAAAAAGGTGGAGCTTATGGCAGTGGAGCCAAACTGGACTCAGGAGTATTTAGCTTCTATTCATATAGGTGAGTTAACTGTGTTATTGTTTGGACTCAGGAATTTTTAGCTTCTTTTTTTTTATATAGGTGAGTTAATTTTGTTATTGTTACACTTTGCCCAAAAATGTCTAGATTGCACACTAAAAATTATATTGAAATTCAAAGAGAATAAAAGGAGATAAAATTTGTCTAAGATTTATCACAAATATGCCTTCCATCTTGCTGATATTTAGATTTTGCTTCGTTTTTACTTGGATATACATGGAATGTTTAAAAAAAATTATTTCTTATAAAAAATTTAACATTTAAAAAATTCATTTTTTATTTGAACCTGAAACTTTAAAATTTCTCTCATATTTTCATCTAAAACACCATCCTCACATTGTCATTTGTTTCTGCAGAGACCCTTGTCATCTGGAAACACTTGATGTTTTCAACCGATGTATTGACTGGGCAAGTAAAGGAGAATTCAGTTCACAGGATGTTGATGAGGCAAAACTTGGAGTTTTTCAGAAGGTAATCTACATAAAGTAGTTTTATCCTGAGCTCTTATTTCGTCAATTAAAAGATTAAAACTAAACGCGTAAACAAAACATTTTGATACATAATGTAAGGTCAAATTATTTTTTAAATCCCTTATATTAACTTCACCGCCGTCTCTGTCTCTGTCGTTCTGTCATCATCTCTCTCTGTCTGTCTCTCTGTCTTGGGCGGACGGAAAAACAAAAGTCAAAAAATGACCCACTTCCTGTGATCCGATCGAGCTGAAATTTGGCACACGGACCCGTCTCACCTAACAATGCATCGTATCAAAATTTCAGATCGATCGAACGTTCCGTAATTAAATTAATGCATTTTTAGTTTATCCTTATATAACGTATGTAATTCAAATTCACTGTTTGTTATTGTTTTTTTTTCCACGTGAGAGTTTGAGTTGACGCGACCCATCGAAGTACCGGCGTGCTTTTGTTTACATTTTACGTGTCACGCTGAGCTCGGTCAAGCGATCGGTGACCAGACTTTTCCCCTCTCCCCCCCCAGGGTTATGAAGCAATGTTGAGTTAAGACAGATTCAGTCTGTAAATGTAATAATCAATACTGTTAGTTATGTCTCCTATATAAGGGATTTATAGTCAAAAACTTTGTTTTTACTGGTTTGTTTTATTACATGACTGATTTTTAAATCTAAAAAGACGGTTCACCATCAAATGTAAAATTTATATTTTAAAAAAAATGAAGTCATAGATAATTATAGTTTTCTTTATGAGTTGATTTGACTGAATATGTATGATTCAATAGTGAATTCTTACACTCAAATAGAATTTTAAGATGCATAATGAATTAAATGTAATATGTTTCTATAATTAGCTTATAGGGATATGTTCCAAACAATTTATTCAATGCAAAAAATGTAAGGTTTTAAATGTTTAAATTTGTTTTTAATGATTTTTCTAAGTAAGACAAACTGCTCAAAAATGTTTTCTTCTCATAAATAAGCTACACTTTGATCTGGTAGTAATTGATTATCTTCTTATGAAAGCATTCAGTAGAAACTTCCTCTACTTTGTTCTGTCTTCTTCAAGTGTAAATATATATTTTATTAATTTAGATAGCTTCAATCCAAGATTTATTACTTCTGGTGTTTTTTAGAATTAACTTTTACAAATAATGTATTACCTGTCCTAGTTAATTTGATTTTTAAAATGTTTGTTTTTCCTCAACAACAGATTGATAAACCTGTACCTCCAGGTAGCCGGGGTCAAATAAGGTTTATCTATGACATCTCAGATGATATGAGACAGAAAAATAGGGACAGATTGTTTAGAGTCACCGCTGAAGATCTAAAACGTGTTGCAAAAACGTAAGTTATCACATATGTATGTGTGTTGACCTTAATTACTATTAATTTTATGCACAATTTTGACTCTGCTTGACTAAATAAAATAATAATTATCTGTTTGTTTAAAAGATTTTTTTTTAAATTTCCTAAAAAACTTTTTAAAAATGTCTGATTTTGTTTTTCCCACCCAGGCCTGTGGTTATAACCCACATAAGCAATGCAGAGTTTTTTTTAATTAAATTTCATAATTTAAAAACAATGTAGCAAAATTTAGAACCTGTTTCTGTCTACAGCACCCACAATATTTTCATTATTTAAAAACAAAATTATTTAAACCCTTAGAAGAGCAGATTGTAGTGACAGAAAAAAAAATATAATAAACCTTTTGTTCTGTTTACGTACAGCTACTTGAAGGCTGAGGAAGTTCCCAGTGGTACAGCATTTCTGGGCCCAGCCAACCCAGCTGTTCAAGGAGACAAGTCATGGAAGATAGTGAAAGAGGAGCTCCCACCTGCACAGCCAGTGCAGTGATTTCTCTAGTGTCCTTCCCTAAATGATCATCCTCATCTTCACAACCTGTTTATACTTTCCATCAACTCATCCCACAGCTTGTACAAAACACAAATGGAAATAGAGTTTAAACAATATTCAAGTGATGCTCATGTGTTTTTCAGTGGCTCCTATATATTTAAATCTTAGCAAGCCAGAGGTTACTTGTGTCTATGATTCTAGGTTAGCCAGTGGCCACTTGTTTCTATGATTCTAGGTTAGCCAGTGGCCACTTGTTTCTATGATTCTAGGTTAGCCAGTGGCCACTTGTTTCTATGATTCTAGGTTAGCCAGTGGCCACTTGTTTCTATGATTCTAGAGTAGCCAGTGGTTGCTTGTGTCTAACATTCTAGGCTAACCCCTCTGTGTCTATGATTCTTGGTAGAGCTTTATTTTCAGCACATGTGATTGTATGAGTTAAAATGATTCTGATAATAAATGTGGATCGTGATCAGACATTTGAAACTTGCCAATGCTTTTGAAAATGATGTTTATAATGAATTAGTTTATGTTACATAAACTTTTATTGATTCCATACCTTTGTGGTGACTGATATTGACTAGATGTTGTTGCTGTTCAAGTAATTTATCCAAATTATGGTTGTTAAATAAATCACATTTTATACATTATTTGTTTCATCTTACTTACTATGAACTCAGTAAAATATTGTGGTATCCCCAGTATTTAATAATAGTATGTAGAGCCAGGGAATAAACCAATATATTTATTTTTATTACTTTATTTTGTTCTCTAAAAATATAGTTTTAATTTTATTTTTATTCTGAATGAAAGTAAAGGAATTTAAAAATTTAATATTCACTTCTTTTCAAATGAAAAAGGTTTGTATTTTTACAGATAATTTCTTTGAATAATGTCAAACACTTATCAGTAGCTGTGTGCATAGAGATAGATGAATTCCATATTATTTTAAGACAATCCTTGCAGTGAATCAACTTAATATGTAACAATTGTTAAAACTGAAGTAGGAAACTTTTTACTTATTGAGAGAAAAAAAATAAGTCTGATTTTATGATTTAAATATAATTATTATGTAACTTGGGAAAGATTTTCTAGGGGAGGAAAAATGATTGTTATATATTTGTATGACATTATTAATGGACTTTGTAAATGCATTAATTTTTAAGGGATTAAATTTTTGTTTCAACTGTAATCTATAAGATAATGAATAGCTTTAATCTTTATCAAAGTAAATAGTGTTTTATTAAAAGAAATGAAATACTGACTTACATTTATTTTGAGGGATAAAAAAGATAATATGTTAAGTTGAGTTTATTTTCTTGCAGACCTGAATGTGGTTATCTGAAAACAAAATTTGTAACTTTTTAAAAATAATTTCCTGTTTTTCAGTGATTCTCTTGTAAATTAAATTCATTTTGTGATAAATGTTTTATTAATTAAAAAACAACAACTTGGAATTATAAGATTGTAAATAAAGTGTTTTGTGTTTTTCTTTCTTACTCCAACTTAGTACAGCCTGAAAAAGTCTAGCAATTGTGGATGGTGTAAGGTAGAGGCTTCTGTAGCTATTTTAAAACAAAAAATTATTATTAAAACAAATTATTTGACAAACTTCTTATGTTTTTAAACGCATGTCCAGCTGTTAAAGAAAACCATCGGCAGGAAAGAAAACTGATAGATACTCCAAATCATGATTGAAACCCAAATAGAAAACGACTAAATGAGTCTACTGCATTAATATATTGAACAGCTACATATTCACAACACTACAACTCTTAATACCTATTTAACATATCCTTATCATCATATGGATGTTTTTTTTATTGTCCTTGAACGAACAACCTGTTGCCTGTGAATAATATCTTTAATTTATTTATTCTCGGTTCGGGAAGTAGCTTTTGTTAAATTTTTTAAGTTGAATCGTTCAATAATTAATTAGTATTAATAATTAACACTTTTAATTTCAAGTTGCAAATTCATTGAGTAGTTGTTCTAATTCTACGGTAAAAATCCTATCTATTACACACACTCCTATACAAACGATTATTGCATCCTACTCTTATCCATGGTTTATGTCTAGTCTTACATTTTTTATTAGAGCTTTCAATGTTGATAGAGTGTTGGTTTTCCTGGTTTCATCAGGCAACCTATTCCACGTCTGAATGCCAGACAGAAAGAATGAGAATGTGTTTGGGCTTGCATATAAAATAAGAAGTGTTTTTATTTCCAAGTTAGAAGTAATGGCCTTATAACTCTTATTACAATGTCAATGTACTCTTTTTGTTCTTTTTTCATCTTTCCTCTAGTGTTTCAAGTTTTAATGATTTAACTAATAGTTTTACTCTGTCAGTTTTAAATTCGTAATTAGTAATGAATCTGGCACCTTTAAAAAAAATTGTTTTAGTTTATCAATGTTTTCTTTGGTGGATGAGGATGGGTCCCATACATTGAAATTAAAATACATAATTAAATGAATCCGATTTACAACAAAAAAAATTAATAAATTCCCATGCTATCAATATCGAGTATAATAATTTTATAATTAAAAAAAAAGTTTATAAAATCACCTCACACAGTCTATTTGGTTCTTAAAAATAATAGGACCAAATTTTGTGTGGGTGATAAATGTTAAAATGAGAACCAAAAAAAAAGGGGGGGGGGATAAAGTAAGAGCAATCCGTAACTCTTCATTTTGAAGAGTTAATTTTAGTTAACAAAATGGAAGAAAGTTAAAATTTTGTTTGTCAATAACTACGTTGTTTACCGTAAGTAGAATGCCAATCTCCTTAATGTGCTTGGTGTTGTTTTGATGAAAATGTGCGGCAATCAAGCCTGATGCTTAATTTATCTTAAGCTTCAGCCACAGAGACTGAAAATTTTATTAATCTTGGACTTATTTATTTTAAACGTAGGTAACTTTGTCGTCTTGACTTGTACTGTACTGATACTGAACTGTAAATTACTTGACATTGCCCCACTTGCTTTTAGTCTTAGTCTTAGTTGTCTATAAGCACTATAGTTATAGTCTATAGTTAATTAGACTAGTACTAAAGTTAAAGCAATACTAGTACTAGTATACTAGTAGGAGCGTCTGTAACAGATAAGTTAAGACGTTAAGATAGTATAGTATTAGTCACTTTCACTTAGTCACTTAGTACTACTATACTCATAATCTTAGACTTAATGTAATCACTTCTCTTTATAATATTATAATAACTTATGATTATGACTTATGAAGAATATCATTGAATATATCTAAGTCTAATAAATTTGTTATGCCATGCTTTCTCAGCCTTTCTGTCAAGTACAAGATTTACAACTTACACTTATTGTTAGTTATGAGTGTAACACTTCTTTTTAGTTACTTGTGACACAGTAATGTGTACAGTACAGTAATGTACCACATCTGCAATTCCATAGCCATAGGCGCCCATAGGCCTGAATTAAAATAACATCACTTATGACTTATATTTATATGAAGAATCTAAAATTGGGTCGGAGTGTGGTTATACATTTTCAATTGAATTTCATGTTTGTTTTTGAGAGTGTTCAATTTGGTTTATAAAATGGAAAGGAGTACTTTGGGTGAGATTAGCTGCGGATGCCACTGACATGTACAGTTAATTAGCATATACTATTCTTTTGGAAATTATTTTTTTTTAAAATTATGTTTTACATGACATTAGTGTATTGGCTAAAATTAGTCAGGGACGTGATGACCGCAGAGCCGTCTTTTCACCATTTTGGGCCCCCGGGCAAAGAAAGAGTGAGCCCCCCCCCGCAGGAATAAAAAATAAATATACATAATATATATAAATAAACATATTCCCATGGGGCCCCTATGCTCATGGGCCCCCGGGCAAATGCCCAACGGGCCTATGCGTTAAGACGGCCCTGGGTGACCGTAGGTTGTTAAAACTTCCAGCTGCATATAATCCATATACAGAGGAATACAATAATTGCATCAAGTGAATAAGCTACGCTCATTGCAAATCTTCTGAGGCTGCTTCTCTATATTAGCCTTAGCAATATGAGGCCAATTAATTATTAAGGCTTCTAATATAGTCTAGGCAACCCAACGGTGATGCACCATCGTCTCTCTAGACGGAAAGATGCTGATGGAATATAGGTTAATATTGGACATCACAGAATTTTCTTTTCTACAAATGTAAATAGTACATAACTTACATTGGATTGTTATCAGTTTTGTTGTTATTAGTAATTTATCTATGAGTCAAAATAAATTAAAGCAGTTTAAATATGTCAACCATTATAATAATTTGTCTACATAATATTGTCATTGTTTTTCTTAGTTAGGCAGGACTTGTATTGATTGGAAATATTGTTTTGTTGATTTTTTATTTTTAAAACAAAGAATTCATAATTTTATCATTTCTTAACTTGACATTTTCTTAAAATCAACTGTGAAAGGCTGTTTAGTCTCAAAGATTTTCTGATGCCACCAGAACCTTTTGTTCCCACACTTCCTTTTAATGTCATTTGTTTGTTCACATCTCTTATTCTCAAGTTCTCTAACAACAGCAAGAGCCAATCAGTGTTCAAAGTGGATTACACAATGCTTCTAATGCATTTTTTTCTGCCTTCATTTCTTATGCTATTGATTAGATGAGAGTTATTTCAGTCCTGCTATTGATTTCTCAAACAAGCCTAACTATTGATCTAGTCTGCTCTGTTGTCTTACTACTGTACAAGCTGATGATCTGATCTCTGGTTATAGGGGCATAGAGTCATAGAGGCAGTCAGTTTAATCCTACATTGACGTTAACATAAAGTTGCATTGGTGACACATATCACCAAATCAACTTGATACTTAGAAGATTGAAACTCAATATTTATGGAGTTGATATTATGTTGAAACAAAGAAGCTTCATGTTATTTTTAAAAATAACACCAATGACTATAACTCCTTTATGCCAGTAACCAACTCCAGTAATGCCAATAACCATAACTCCAGTAATGCCAATAACCATAACTCCAGCAATGCCAATAACCATAACACCAGTAATGCCAATAACCATGACACCAGTAATGCCAATAACCATAACTCCAGCAATGCCAATAACCATAACACCAGTAATGCCAATAACCATAACACCAGTAATGCCAATAACCATAACTCCAGTAATACCAATAACCATAACTCCAGTATTGCCAATAACCATAACACCAGTAATGCCAATAACCATAACTCCAGCAATGCCAATAACCATAACTCCAGTAATGCCAATAACCATAACTCCAGCAATGCCAATAACCATAACTCCAGCAATGCCAATAACCAT
The DNA here is from genome assembly GCA_944989445.1 of Ampullaceana balthica. Lineage (NCBI taxonomy): Eukaryota > Metazoa > Mollusca > Gastropoda > Lymnaeidae > Ampullaceana > Ampullaceana balthica. The sequence continues at coordinate 230,500 of CALYLW010000356.1, forward strand.
AACTCCAGTAATGCCAATAACCATAACACCAGTAATGCCAATAACCATAACACCAGCAATGCCAATAACCATAACTCCAGTAATGCTAATAACCATAACTCCAGTAATGCCAATAACCATAACACCAGTAATGCCAATAACCATAACTCCAGCAATGCCAATAACCATAACTCCAGTAATGCCAATGAGCTTAACTCCATAACTCAAATTACACTATTGATAAGTAAGTATTTAACACTGTTGTTTAAAAAGTTTTTAATCTTCTAACACCAGTACATCAGGGGTGCTCATCTGGATAATGTATTTATTTTAGCAGAATTTTACAGTAGTTTCCTAAGTTATTTATTCAACTGTTGACTGTCAAATAAAGGGAATTGATTAATAAATTTGTTGTACCAGAGCTTATCTCCAATTATATCATGTCGATCCTCAGCATTCTCAAGACTCCTTATATAGGTATAGCATGACACAGAGAATGCACTTAATTATCTCAAATTTATGTCAGATATTTAATTTTGAGTAAAACCAACCAACTCTGGGTTTGTAGATGAACTTCATCACTAAGGACTAAATGACTGGAAATTTGAAGCTCTCAATCACTCAGTGTAAAACTTACCACTGGAAGTTAAGCTTGTTGGAATTACACTTTCTAAGGGATATTTTCAAGTCCTCTTGATCTTAAAAATTGTGCGGTATCTGTAAAAAAAAAGAAACAAAAAACAGCACAGCTTCTTGAATAGCTTGCCTATTCAACATGATCCCAACCCTATCTCATTTATGTAGAAATTAAACATGCTCATCTAGTTCCATTAGTTGCAACATAATTTTTTGTCTGGGAACATTTTTCTTGATGTTGATCAGCCATTTCCTATTGACACTGTTTCAGATGTTCTTAAGCAATAAAAAGATGGCTTCCATTTGTACACTCTAACAACCTGAAAGGCAGCACTGTTGCAAATGTTCAACTTGTACAACTACCATAGTCAAGTGGTCGACTTCCGTGAGCTCAAAGATCCAAGTCAGCTATGGGAACTGGAGGAGACCATAGGTGTGGGGACCTATGGGGAGGTTTACCTTGGCTTCAACAAAATAACTGGTGTGTACCATATGTCTCGGCATTCAAAGTTATTAGGAATTTAAGTTATTATTCATAATGATATAAGTGACTGGTGTGTACAATATGTCTTGGCATTCAAAGTTATCAGAAATCTTGTCATTCAAAGTTATTAGGAATTATTTACTATTATATTTTTAATGTTGTATATATTTATATATATATATATAATATATTTCTTTAAAGTATTGTAGTGGGTATGGGTTAGTGTTTTTATTCTAATAAAGTAAAATTTAATGTTTCCACAATTTCTCTTAAATTAATATAATTTTTACATAGAGTTAAATTAATGTGTATTTTACTAATTGGAAGAAAAGTCAAAGAGGTTTTTAATTAACCTGTCCTTCCCCCCTAACTCCTATTTGACATTAAGATGTTAAAAGATTTTTTTTAGCATTAAATTTTTTAAATTTCCTTCTGCTTCTAATTCCTTCTTCTAAAGAAATCAGATTGGTTTGACACTACAGGTTAGAATCAGGCTATCACACTGTCTCCATTTCATATTGCTTCTTTCTTATCCCAAAGGCTTCATGATTCTAAAAACTGTAATAAAAATGTAACACTCTCTATAACTACAGGGCAAAGTGTGGCCATTGTATCTTGCTTATATCACATTGCACAAGTTGCATATTTGGGTTTATTTTCTAGGTCATATGATTGTAAAATACTAGAGGAAACCTTGTTCCATTCTTTCACTTCAGGGGAGAAGGTGGCCATCAAAGTGATGGAGTCTGTCTCGGAGGTCGTGGAGGAGATAGAGGAGGAGTACTCAATCCTCAGGGACCTGGGGGACCACCCCAACATGCCCAAGTTTTACGGCATGTTCTTCAAGAGGAGGCAACTGGGAGAGAGCGGAGAGGATCAGATATGGATCGTCATGGAGGTGAGAGCCAGTCATCAGATCTGATGCTTAATGACATGTTTCTGTAGAAAAGATCAGCTCTCAGATATCAACACACATAATTCCCGTAATGGATGTAATGCTTCTTGTATGTAATGCTGATTTGTTCAATAGTGCGCACCAAAAATTACTGCACCAAATATAACTCTTTTCGAACTTTCCACATAAAATTGTTCAATATGATAATAAATGAATCAAATAAAATAAATAAAATAAATGAAAGTTCTGTATTACGTTATTTTTTAATCTGATGTGTATTTATTTTGAAAGCTTCCGTCAATTTTGACGGGTGATACGCTAGTAATGACATGTTTCTGTAGAAAAGATCAGCTCTCAGATGTAATGACATGTTTCTGTAGAAACAATCTGCTCTGAGATATAGGGAGATGTTTCTGTAGAAACTATTTCACATCAGATTTTAATCACCTTTCACATGATTCTACTGCCTTCTTATCCCAGTTTGTATGTCTTGATGTTGACCACTTTTGTGTTTCACCTTTTAACAAGTTGTTCCCTACCCAGTTTTTGTTATTTCCTTCAATCTAAGCCATATTACACTAGTTGTGGGGTAAAAGCTCTGCGCATACATTAAAAATCTACTCTAGTATGGTTCAGATAAACAATAAATAATAAGTTGACTGAAATGTTTACCCAAAGATTAACCCTTTATCTGTGATAAAGAAAAAAATTCATCATACGAACATTCCTATTATTATCTACTTTTAATTTTTGAAACTTTTTATTCTCCTCTCATTTATGTCTATTCATGTTTTGATTTTTGTAATGTATGTTTTCCTGATTATCTATGTGTAAATACATGATTTCAATCTGATCAAAGAGAAGAAGTTGTTAAATTTGTCCATTGTCCACTTGTCAGCTGTGTGGGGCTGGCTCTGTGACGGAACTGGCCAGACACCTGATTCACAACTCACAGCCCCCAGATGAAACTCTAATAGCTCATTTGTTGGCTGAAACACTCAAAGTGAGTTACTTATGACGCATAATTTAGATAATATCTCTATTTTGGGATGGGACTAGAGGCAGCATGGCTGGGTTGTAAGATAGCTAATCTCTATTGTTGGATGGGACTAGAGACAGCATGGCTGGGTTGTAAGATAGCTAATCTCTGTTGTCGGATGGGACTAGAGACAGCATGGATGGGTTGTAAGATAGCTAATCTCTGTTGTTGGATGGGACTAGAGACAGCATGGCTGGGTTGTAAGATAGCTAATCTCTGTTGTTGGATGGGACTAGAGGCAGCATGGCTGGGTTGTAAGATAGCTAATCTCTGTTGTTGGATGGGACTAGAGGCAGCATGGCTGGGTTGTAAGATAGCTAATCTCTGTTGTTGGATGGGACTAGAGGCAGCATGGCTGGGTTGTTAGATAGCTAATCTCTGTTGTTGGATGGGACTAGAGGCAGCATGGCTGGGTTGTAAGATAGCTAATCTCTGTTGTTGGATGGGACTAGAGACAGCATGGCTGGGTTGTAAGATAGCTAATCTCTGTTGTTGGATGGGACTAGAGACAGCATGGCTGGGTTGTTAGATAGCTAATCTCTGTTGTTGGATGGGACTAGAGACAGCATGGCTGGGTTGTAAGATAGCTAATCTCTGTTGTTGGATGGGACTAGAGACAGCATGGCTGGGTTGTAAGATAGCTAATCTCTGTTGTTGGATGGGACTAGAGGCAGCATGGCTGGGTTGTAAGATAGCTAATCTCTGTTGTTGGATGGGACTAGAGACAGCATGGATGAGTTGTGACTATGAAGTGACTCTGTCCTGCAGGTTCTCCACCACCTCCACTCACATTGTGTCATACACAGAGATGTGAAGGGCCACAACATTCTCATCACAGCTGATGGCCACATCAAAATGGTGGACTTTGGTGAGTGGCATTTTATTGTTTAGAGGCAGCTGACTCTTCTCTTAAAATAAATTTTAATCCAATGCCTGCTGCTCTTGAATATTTTCTCAACCTCCCAAGTGATGAAAATAAATAAAAGACCGTGATATTTAAAAGCCTAATAATTTGAAAAAATGTCATAGTTTTGGTTATCACAAATGTTAGCACCAGGACTGGTTATCACAAATGTTAACCCCAGCACTGGTTATTACAAATGTTAACCTCAGCTCCGGTTATCACAAATATTAACTTAAGCACTGGTTTGCTTAAATGTTTTGTCAGAAATGATCAGGAAGAATGATGTCAAACAATTTCTAACCAAAAAAATTATTCAGGTTTTAAAAAATGATTCAATGAAATCATGGTTTTAAAAATGACCTAATGAAATTATGGTCTTTAAAAGTGACCTAATGACATTAAGGTCTTTAAAAATGACCTAATTACATTAAGGTCTTTTTAAAAATGACCTAATGAAACTAAGTTCTTCTCTGTTCAGGAGTTTCTGGTCATTTGGACTCTCCGTCAGGTAGAAAAAAGACCCATGTCGGCACACCTTACTGGATGGCACCTGAGGTAACTACTGATATTCTTCATTCAACTTGATCAAACTTTCAGTTCCATAGAACACTAGAATTTAAATATTTTTTTTCATTGAAATGATTAAAAATTTTCAATTCATATAATTTTTTGATTAAGTACGCAAAAAGATTTGTTTAATGTTAACTATGCATGTGTGTAGCATAACTCTATCAAAGAAACTTTGAATTCAATAATTTATTCATGCAGTTTTACATTTTACATTTGGCAAGGGAGGTAAGTGACTGACACAAGAAATCATACACTAGCACTGCAACTAGCAGCTAGCATTGGGTTTTTGGAAGAAAAAAAAATTAAGAACATTTGCATTGCTTTAAATAAGTTCTAAGCGTTATTACATAATTGTAACGATTTAAAAAGTATCTGATAAATCCTACCCTACTAACAACCACAAAACTGCATACTTCTCATGATAAATGTTACAAAACTTGACTTCCCATGATAAATGTTATAAAACTTACTTCCCATGATAAATGTTACAAAACTTACTTCTCATGATAAATGTTACAAAACTTACTTCCCATGATAAATGTTACAAAACTTACTTCTCATGATAAATTTTACAAAACATACTTCTCATGATAAATGTTACAAAACTTGACTTCCCATGATAAATGTTAAAAACTTACTTCTCATGATAAATGTTACAAAACTTACTTCTCATGATAAATGTTACAAAACTTACTTCTCATGATAAATGTTACAAAAATGCCTAATTCTCATGACAAATGTTACAAAACTTGACTTTGTCCCAGGTGATTGCTTGTGAGCAACAAATGGATTACACCTACGACGTTCGTTGTGATATTTGGTCTTTGGGAATCACGGCCATTGAAATTGCAGATGGAAAGCCGCCCCTAGGTGACCTGGATCCAAGACGAGCCCTTTTCAAAATTCCCAGGTAGGCAGGACTCAATTTACTAAAATAGTTTTATCATAGAATCTGTTAGGTAGTAAAGTAGTTAAGTCCCCTTTTCAGACCACGATGGCCTATGGGGGCAAGTGAAGTAGCGTTCACAGGTTTTATTTAGCCAATCCGAAGAATTGTATGGCTAGCAAAATGCCCAGTCGCTTTTACTTTCCCCAACCGATGTCAGGTACCAATTCGAAGCTGGGTGAACTCGGGGCCTTGCCAGCACCGAGACTAAAGCCAGTGACTCTCGGCAGTCTCGGTACGACAGCCAAGCACGCTATCTCTTGACAACTGTGCCCCCTGAAACTGTTAGGAGTCATCTTTTATTCCTTACCATCTTAGCAAAGTGCCGTGGTTTTATTTTGCTTTTTTTGTATGCTTTACAGAGGGTTCAAACGGTTGAAATGTTCAAATAAAAATATAAAAATTTAAAATTGCCACCTTTTAGGCAATGTGGCAAAGTGGAATATTTTAAGTGGGAGAAGACAAAAATCCTTACTTCCCAGGTTAAGTGTATGCATCTGTATATACAGTGGTACCTCGGTATACGTCTGCTTTGGAATAAATCCAGCCTATTGTAAGTCCTATTTGTACGAAAGACATTTTGCTTGGTATTTCACCTTTGTTTGGAATATGCCCTGCGTGCTTCATGCAATTTTGGTCGATTTCCCCCTTCACCCTCGTCACAAAAATTTAGACCCCCCTCAAACATGACATCACAAAGCTGCCCCCCCCCCTAATAAAAGCCGTATTTCCTATTTGAAAATGAGCATGTTTTAAGTCACTTTATTGTCATTTAAGTTTGTATTTAATGTGAGGCTGCACTCTAATAGCATAACAGGCGTGAAGCGATTAAAAATGTCATGAAATAACGTGTAAGCAATCAAATATTTAAGTGGATCTTTTATTTAAGGCTTCGCGTTTTTTTTACTGTGACGTCACAGTTCTTAAACATCCCCCCTCCCCCTCGTCACATATCGTCAAAATGTGGGACCCCGCCTCTTGTGCATGATGTCATTAATGGAAGGCTCCTATGAGTCAAAATGGCACATCGCGCATGCGTAACTTGTAGAAATCACAGCACACTCTGCGATACTCAAGTGTGTTAGCACAGCAGTTGCAAACCATACAGTGAACAACTCGAGCATACACAAATTATCACGTGATTTGTGTTTTTTCTCGTAAATTTTCAGTAAATTCACTTAACATGAATCCTAAGAAAGTTAATGAGAGGAGCCAAGCAACTAAAAAAATAATAATTAGGATCACCATAAAGTTGAAAAAAAGAGATTGTTGTAAAGGATTCGTGTCTGGGACTTAGTTAGACATATCGAATGCAGAGATTGACAATGTCTATGGAAAACAAATACTTTTCACATGAAAATGTTGCGAAGGGGGTGAAATTGATTTCAAAACAAAGATCAGGGACATTAGAGCATTTTGAAAAATTGCTTTTGATCTGGATAACAGGAAAGCAGAAAAAATTTTTTTGTCTAAGTTCTTTTTATAGATGTATATTAGTATTAAGCAGTGTTTAAATAATTTTATACAACCATGTCAATATAATGTGTAAATAACAATATGATTTTTTTTTCACTGGAATGAATTAATCATTTTCCCTCTATTTCTTATTGAAAAAATATGTTTGGTATACGTCCAATTTGGTATACGTCCAAGGGTCTGGAACAGATTAAGGACGTATACCGAGGATCCACTGTATTATACTTCTTGGCACAAATGTTGCCTATATGTAAGTCTTGTGTTATTATCATACAGCCAATAGACACTAACAATCCCTCCACACAGTGTTGTGAGGTACATTGGTTTTGTTATAATACAGCAGGGGTGGGCAAACTACGGCCCGCAGGGCCGCATGCGGCCCGCCAGAGTAAATTATGCTGTCCGTAGGCATGTACATGTTGCGATCTTATGTCCATGTTAATTTTCTTTGTTGAGAATTTTAGCTATATTTTAAAAATTTTATTCCTAGTATTTAATTAGAATCTAGGGATATTAAATTGGTTTTATGGCTCCAGAATTGATTAGTTATGATTAGTATTAGTTATTAATTGTTAACATCCCAATCGGAAACTGAATTTCAGCTCAACCGGAAATGGCTTTTGGTTACGATTTACATATTGGCAGTTTTTGTAAAAATTGTAATTTAAAAGCGAATATACGTTGATTTAACCATGAGTGCTGCAAAAAAAAAGAAAGATTGAGGACGAATGTCGTGTTTTAAATGACGAATGGACCGCTAAATATTGCTCCACAAGCTCTGTCAGCAAAACAGTCTGCTTGCTGTGCCATGAGTGTGTGAGCGTCTTTAAGGAGTACAACTTAAAAAGACACCACTAAACAAACACATTTGGATTTTGGGCACAATTTAACGAACAAAGAGAGAAAAGGGAAATGCAAGAATTTGGTTAATAATTTAAAGAAACAGGAAACTGTTTTCACTAAACAGTCTTTAATACAAGATGCTGCAACCGAAGCCAGTTTGGTGCTGTCAAATAAGATTGTAAAACGGAACAAGTCTTTTTCTGACAGCAAGTTCATCAAGGAGTGCTTATCAGATGCAGCAAGTATTACGTGCCCAGAACAGAAAACAAAATTTGGTAGCATTTCTTTATCAAGGGGAAGAGAGCTGTAGTCAGGCGTTTTAAAAAATTAGTGACAATTTGATGAACCAACTTTGAGATGCACGCAAAGACTTTTTGTGGTACTCTCTTGCATTGGACAAAACTATACCAAGTACCGATGTACAGGACACATCACAATTGTTGGTATTTATACGGGGAATAAACACTCGTTTTGAGCTTATTGAAGAATTACTTAGTGTTGAGCCACTCAAAGACACAACTACAGGCCAGGATTTATTCAATGCTGTTGAGAACTATGTTGAAACAACTGGGTTGGTGTGGAACAAGATAGCAAATGTAACAAACGATGGAGCGCATGCTTTGACTGGAAAAAAACGTTGGTCTTGTGAAGTTGAGCAAATATAAAATTAAAAAAGAACATCCTGACCATACACACTTACCTCTGCACTGTGTCATCTATCAGGAAAGTCTGTGTAAAGCTGCGTGAATATCAAGCATGTTACTGACCCAGTTGTCAGTGGGATAAAACTCATCAGAGCCAGGGCACTTAACCACAGGCAGTTCAGGGCACTGTTTGAAGATTTGGAAACTGAATACTATGATATTATCTACCACAGTGTATCCGCTGGCTGAGCCTGGGCAAGCTATTGAGGCGAGTGTGGGATCTCAAGGAAGAAATAGTTATGTTTCTGGAGATAAAGGGTTTTGTTAGTGACTTTGGGGCTAACATTGTTAATGAGAATTGAAAGTCAGACTTCATGTTTGCTATTGACATTATGGAAAGTTTGAATGAACTGGATGTCAAACTTCAGGGCAATAGCGTGTTTGCACATGAAATTTATGTGCATGTTAAATCATTTCAGGCAAAACTCTCCCTGTTCTCCAGACAAGCAGTTGAAAACAGGTTTTGCCATCTTCCTTTGCTGAAACAGAAAACCATTTCTGGTGAAACGGCTGACAAGTACAAGGCTCAGTTGGATGCCTTGGCTGTGGAATTTGAAAGGATGTTTCAAGACTAAAAGAACCTGGAACGACTAGTCAATATCCTCAGCTCGCTATTTAGTGCAGAAGCTGATTCAACCCCAGAGGATATACTATATATTATCTTTTTATATACTTTACACTATATATTATGACATGAAGGAGAAGTTCAAGTCAGTTCTTTAGCTGGAGTTTTATGGATTTTTGCCAGCAGCAGCATTTCCACACTTAAAATACTTTGCTGCCAAACTTTTTCACTATTTGAACTATTTGGGACCACATACATCTGTGAGCAAGCTTTTTCTTGCTTGAAAATAAATAAGTCCAAGAACAGATCGATGTTGACTGACTGCAATTTGAATGAAGCTGTGCAAATCACAACCAGTAATCTGGTTCCACAGTTCAAGAACATCATCCAAAGTTGTAAACAGATACACTTTTCTCATTAATTATAATTTTACTCTATGGTCAGCTTGTAGGTAAATTAATTTCCGTCTTCTTCATAGTTATTTTGACAGGTAACAATAAACTTTTTGTTGAAATAATTATGAATAGTAAAATCTTATTATCAAATTAGAAACTGTTTCAGTTCGTATTTTAAAATATAATGTACATGTGTAATAGAGTGTGAATGTAAAAAATAAAATGACAAGTACATAGTTATAATCATTAATTCATATTTTGTACGCCGTAAATTGTAATTGAAGTAGAAAAAATATATATGCGGCCCGCCTATAACAATAAAGTCCTCAATGCGGCCCTCCGTAAAAAAAAGTTTGCCCACCCCTGTCATACAATCATACAGTCAATAAACACTGACAATACAAGTACACAGCGTTGTGTGGTACTTTGGGTTTAATCTTATCTATGATCAATATCAAGCTTTCCTCTGATGGAAATTGCTGAGATTCTGCAGTCATCAATACATTTTAATCAACATTCTAGTTTAACAGGATTATGAGAACAACTTTTTTTATCAGGAGGCCAGGTCTGGTATAAAAATAATTAAAAATGTGCAGCTTAAGCCTCGAGTTTTTGCAACAAAGTAAGAAATTAGCTTAAATAAAATTAATTGGATCTTCAACAAAGTAAGAAATCAGCATAAATAATACTATTGTTTTGTGCAACAAAGTAAGAAATGTGCATAAATAATATTAACTAGTGTATTACCCTTCAAAAGTGACGGAAGTTTTAAAAATACATGTAAATACATTTCAGCTGAAATCAATTACCGCCGGACCTCTCTACGTCGAACTCAATGGGACCCGAAAAAAAATTGATTTACGGAGTTTTCGAGTTATGGAAAATGGCGTGATAGGCGTAGATTAATCAAGGACAATGTTGATATCGAGAGGGGGGAACAGCCATACCAGCGAGAAGGCTTGACAGGAAGGAGAGGCGGTGTCTGATGTTTCATATGAAAAGAAGCCGACTTAGCTTTGAAATACCGACACCACTGAGAAAGCACGCTTTACTCCCTCCACAGTGGGATGGGGGGAGTAAGATTTTTCCATATACCCAAACGCATTGGAAAATTCGACTAAGGGAGGTTGGAAGCAAAAAAAATTTTGAGTTAAGGAGATCTAAAATACATTAGTCCTATGGAATTTGGCCGGGACCTAACAATTAATTTGATATAGGGAGGTTTTCGACTTAGGGAAGTTTGACTTAGTGAGGTCCGACTGTACATGTAATTAAATAATTAAATAATCAGAAAATGTAGAGACAAAGAGAGAAAAATTAAATCTCATTTCCATATTGAACAATTTTATGCGGACGTTTGAAAAGAGTTATTTGTAGTGCAGTAATTTGGTGCGCTGCTTTCTAAAATTAATAGCGTTGCGAACGGAGGGACATACATACGCAATTATTTATATTGACTAGTGTAACCCGTCAAAAATGACGTAAGTTTTCAAATTGAATACATTTCAGCTGAAATCTATTAATTTTGAAAAAAATACACATCAGAATAATAAATAATGTAATACAGAACTTTTATTTAATTGTATTTGATTCATTTATTATCATATTGAACAATTTTATGCGGAACTTTCGAAAAGTTTTATTTTTGGTGCAGTAATTTTATTATGTTGATCGCTGCGCCACCTAACAGCATTACAAATTTTGCAGCGCCACCCATTTACATCCATACATACAGACAACGGGAATTATGTATATTGATTGTTTTGTGCAACAAAGTAAGAAATGAGCATCAATAATATTAATTGGTTTGTGCACAAAGGGGTAAAATGCTTTAAATGAATTGTCAATACAACATGACAGATGTCATAATATGACAGTGGCGTAGCTAGAACTTTTGCCGCCCGGGGCGGTCTCCAATTTGCCGCCCTTTTTAGGGACGTCGATAAATGACGTCACGCACCAGGGGTGGAGTGATTCACACATTTGTGACGATGTGTGATGATGGGGGTGTGTGTTTAATAAATGTGAAGTCACATCAAAACGCGCAACTTTATGTAAAAGCTTCCCTTAAATATTTGATTACTGACACTTTATTTAATGACGTTTTACATGGCTTCACACGTGTTATGATATTATAGTGCAGCCTTAAATGACAAAAAAAATTGATTTGAAACATGCTCATTTTCAAAAAGAAAATACGGCTTTTGTATGGGGAGGGGGGCCAAAGCTTTGTGACGTCATATTAAATAAAAGGGGTCTAAGTTTTTATGACGGCGTGTGATGTGGGGAGAGGGGTAAAAAAATCAGCCAAAATAGCCAAAATTTATGGATGGCCACCTATTCATTCATATGATGGATTTTATAAATTAATAACCATGAATAAATAATTGTATTTGAAGCGAAGTAAAGTCGGAATAAATAGAGGTTAAAAAAAAGATTTTTAAAAACCACGTTTTTATAAGTGTACTAAAAAGAAGAAAATAATTTAAAAATTATAAGTTCAAGTACTTTCATTTAATATGACTAAAACGTGGGGCGGATGTTTGGTATAAATGTTAAAGAGAGATCTGTAAGTGAGATAATGAGTGAACTGCATATGTAAAACCTCATATGCGCCCGGCCAACTTTTCTAGATCGATCTAAAATTTTAATACAATGCATTGTCAGCCAAGATCTATTTGTGGTAAAATTTTGAGATCTATAGGACCATCAGAAGTGGTTTAATTTTACGTTGGCAAATTTGAAAAATTGTGGACAGACTGGACGAAAGCTAGTTAATAAAAACGTGGTAAAATTTTTTAACATTGCATGCCATATTTATGTAAGCAGTAATAAAAGAGGACGACTAAAATGATATACCTATAAATACATACTTATAAAAATACAATATACTTTTTTAAAGGCCACAAGAAAGTTACTGAGGTAGCAGGCGCCCCCCCCCACAACCAACAAACAACATATTCCACATTTATACCAAAAAAAAACAAAAAACATTACCAATAAATATTCTTTTATTTTGCATTTATAGATTTTTTTCAACCTAAACAAACAAGGAAATTGTATAACTTCAGTTTTGGAGAAACTCCTTTCACAACTAGCGAAACTGATAGCAATTGTTGAAAAAAATTCTTAGCTTAATTACAATGTTGGGTACAGAATTTTCCAATCTATACTGTTGAATAAATTTTAATAGATCAAGGGATCTTTCCCCCCTTTTTTTAACGTAATGCTTCTTCTTATAGTGTAGGTACAGCCATAAAAACTGGATCTTTTTTCTTTCAGCATTGAAATTTTCTTTATCATCTCAAATCAGTAATTTATTTGATGTTCAAATTCTTCATTTAGTACGTTATATGGTATTACATATGAATATTTTCTTTCAAGGATATGCACCCCATCAATTCGTTCTTTTATTTTCTTTTGTAATTCTATCCATGGATAAGAAAACAATTCTTGTTGCACTTCTTGTTCTAAAAAAAAATAGAACCACGTCTTCTGAATTTTCCCGACTCATATGTTTTATCCTTCTAACTCGGCGTTCAGTTCATATCTCCAACTTTTTACAATTTTTTTTAGCTGATACAACAGCGTTTTGTGTTAGCACATCTATTTGTCCCATGAAATGGGTTTGCATTAATTTAAAAAAAAACGGGTTCCCATAAATTGAGATAACACAGAAAATAAAAAGATTGGATTGAATAAAGTTCCAGCATCTGATCTCATTTTACTAGTTACTTCTTCAGATGTCAATTTTTCTAAAACGCTTGAAATTTTAAGGTATGTTTTTTTCGAAATTATGTATGCCTATTGTGATGTTTATTAACGGAGAAATTTGAAAATTTTGATATTCGTGTCATAATTCAAATAATTATTTACACATTACTTTAATAGGATAGGCGTAACATTTTTAATGAATAAACGTATTTTAATATTTTAAAAAGCAAAAATTATTTGTGCTACTTTAATGCAATAAAAACAAAATAAATTTAATTTTTAATTATTCCCTTACAATAATTTTCTGAAAACTGAAACAGTAATGTAAATTACTACTTGCAAGTTAAACACAATATTTGAACGACCATGCCTTGTAGGTACTTGTTCGCGCATAATCCTGCGCATGTCGAAATTCCATCAAAAACAGTCGTGGCGATATCAATAGCACATATTCAGCTCAGCGGTGATGTGTTTTTGTGTGCAGTTTTCATATAAAAACGTCATCTGTGACGCATACCGCTTAATTTTCCAAACAAATCGATACCTTTTTTGAGCGATCTTAAATTTTTGAACGGGTTTGCTTTAATTATAACAACACTATGTAATCAAACAAATGTTGTCCTACCTGTTAAGTAAGACTCGAAATTACGAATATTTTCGTTTCACCTTGGTTTTCCCCCTTCAAAAGAAAAATAGATGTAAAAACAAAGTTTTGACTATAAATCCCTTATATATGAAACATAACCAAAAGTAGTGATTATGTTTAAATGCGACATTTACAGACTGAAACAGAATTATCTCCCCTGGTTTTAAAACCGGGCGCAGGGACGGTAGGGGGTGTGAACATCGACGGTCGGCGTCAACGCGTGAACTGAACTGTCACGTGAAAGAATTATAAACAAATGTTCGGATAGTCCGATCGCTTAAACTTACATAGTAAATTAATATAAGGGATTTAAAAAGGGCGGTTGTCGGAAATGGCTGTACTTTTCAAATGCCCACAAATGACGCCCTCTGAATGTGTGCCGCCTGAGGCGGACCGCCCCCACCACCCCCTCTAGCTACGCCACTGTAATATGACTTGTATAACAACACAAGGATGTCATAAATTGACAATTGATTAAAATACTAGTGTAAGAAACATGACAAATGTCACCAAATGACTAGTGTATACAACATGACTGATGTCATGAAATGATTTGTGTATACAACATGACAGATGTCATCAAATGACTTGTGTATACAAGATGACCGATGTCATTAAATGATTTGAGTATACAACATGACTGCTGTCATCAAATGACTTGTGTGTACAACACCGCAGATGTCATCAAATGACTTTTGTATACAGCATGACCGATGTCATCAAATGACTTGTGTATAAAACATGGCCGATGTCATCAAATGACTTGCTTATACAACATGACCGATGTCATCAAATGGCTTGCGTGTACGTATTATACGACATGACCGATGTCATCAAATGACTTGTGTATACAACATGACCGATGCTATCAATATCCCAATCCATTTACCTCACAAATCCAACTCCAGCCTGATTTATTTTCTATCTTATCTTGAATTCTTGTCATTATATTGCAATTATCTCTTATAACCTCACTACCTCACCCCTCCCCCTTCTACCCACCCTCATATTATCACGATTTGTGTTTTCTTTAGCGCGAAGTTCGATATTTCCCCTCGTGCCCAGGTAGTGATTGCTGGTCTAAACATAGGCGGCGTTACGTTTCTTATCGATTGTTATTGCCTTGTAGTTTCAGATTCTGACGTACATATTGATAACGCCAATTTGTCGTACATGTACAGATTGATAACGCCAATTTGCTGTACATGTATACATTGATAACGCCAATTTGTTAAACATGTACAGATATATAACGCCAGTTTGTTGTACATGGACACATTGATAACGCCAATTTGTTAAACATGTACAGATATATAACGCCAGTTTGTTGTACATGTACAGATTGATAACGGGCAAATTCATATGGCCAAACTTTGACACCCATACTGATATGGCCAAACTTTGACACCCATACTGATATGGTCAAACTTTGACACACATACTGATATGGCCAAACTTTGACACACATTGCCTGTACTGTTCTTTTCCGAGATCTATTAAATACCAACCTTTGCAGACATGCATCACAGACCAACTGTAAGTGCTGTAATAAAACAAATAATTGTTTTCATGATATACCCCTATATACTAAATTGTGTTACTATATTAGACGACCGTGCTGGCCTATAGGCAAGTGAAGCAGCGTTCACAAGTTTCTGTAGCCACGGCATACGAGGGGGATTGTGTGGCTTGTACAATGCCCAGCCGCCTTTACTTTACCCCAACTAATGTCAGGAGATTCGAATCCTTGACTCTCGGTACGCTAGCTGCACCGCGACACAGCTTTAATGCGTTCCTGTATAAGACGACCGGCTATAAATCGTTCATCTATAAGACGACCGGCTATAATATGTTCCTCTATAAGACGAACGGCTATAATGTGTTCCTGTATAAGACGACCGGCTATAAAATATTCCTCTACAAGACGACCGACTATAGTGTGTTCCACTATAAGATGCCCGGCTATAATGTGTTCCTCTATAAGACGACCGGCTATAGTGTGTTCCGCTATAAGACGACCGGCTATAATATGTTTCTCTACAAGACGACCGGCTATAATGTGTTCCTCTATAAGACGACCAGCTATAATATGTTCCTCTACAAGACGACCGGCTATAATGTGTTCCTCTATAAGACGACCGGCTATAATATATTCCTCTACAAGACGACCGGCTATAGTGTGTTCCACTATAAGACGAACGGCTATAATATGTTCCTCTACAAGACGACCGGCTATAATATGTTCCTCTCCAAGACGACGGGCTATAATGTGTTCCACTATAAGACGACCGGCTATAATATATTCCTCTACCAGACGACCGGCTATAGTGTGTTCCACTACAAGACGACCGGCTATAGTGTGTTCCACTATAAGACGACTAGCTATATGTTCCTCTACAAGACGACCGGCTATAATATGTTTCTCTACAAGACGACCGGCTATAATTTGTTCCTCTATGAGACGACCGGCTATAATATGTTCCTCTACAAGACGACCGGCTATAATGTGTTCCTCTATGAGACGAGCGGCTATAATCTGTTCCTCTAAAAGACGACCGGCTATAATGTGTTCGTCTATAAGACGACCGGCTATAATGCCCGCGCTATATCACGAAATAGAATTTAAAGCCGTTATTAGATGGCTCCCTAAACTCTGTATCTTCATTTCAAAATGTTCTAAAACCAGTCGAGAAATCGGTACGATATTTTAGACCCTAATGATATGGATTTCATCATTATACATACAAACTTCGTGCTTGTCAATATGCATTCAAAGTCACATATCCCCCGGTGCAACTCCCGATTCACCTTATAATCACAGCTTTCCTTTTATAGACCTTGTGCCATCCAACCCAGGTTCTTCTGACTCTGTTAAATACACTTACGTGGAATAAAATCTGGCACCGGTATCACTTTGGATATGTCAAGATGTAGCACACTGGAAGGGGGGGGGGCGAAAATCGTTGGTCTAAATAGGTGTATGGGTCTAAATAGGTTTATTGGTCTAAATGGGCATCATTTGTCTAAATGAGAATCGTTGGGCTCATTGAGCAACTGATCGATATGATGTATAGAGATAATAGATAAGTAATTGCGAGTTGTAATTGCAGTAATGACAAGCCAATCGTTTGCTGGCTGTGTGACGTCAATGAACCAGATAGCGCTTCAAACGTTGCTGAGAATACAGTGATCTGTGGGGTAAATT